>NDGM011088311.1:0-19442 GCA_002564305.1 Octomys mimax
GGTCTTAACCATCCAGCAGAAAAGTATAATAACGAGGTATGAAAAGTAAAGCCATATTAATATAATGAGCTGTAAAAGATTCAAGTCAACAACTTCTGACATTGCAAGTCCTACCAATAACCCACTACTATTATGCACTACTGGGCTATATTGGGATATTTTACTGAATTCACAAACCTACAATATTTAAATGGCAATGAAATACCCATCTCTGACAAAACTAAGCAAAAAACGGGGATGCAAATGAAGGAACATTTTGTATCTATACATAGAAAATAGCTAGGATAGATATACAGCTACTTTCTCTTAATTCAATGAGAAGAAAGATTTGTGCTAGTAGTGTTTGGACAGGATATCAAGTCGGCATCTTGTACTATGAATAACCACTATGAAGACAACAATATGCAGTTTGTTAATTATTGAAACTGCTTAGTAATTTGTTTTGAAACTGTCTCATTGCTATTTGGTTATTAATAAAATTATTTTAAAAATAAAATAAAAATAAATTTTAAAAAACCACAGGGCCATACAATTGAAGTCAGTTCCCTCTAGAAAGTACTGTTTTTCCAATCTTGTTTCTTACATTTTACCCTTTAAGGTAAGAACCAGATAAAGCTAATTTGGGTCATTTGTTTATTGACATTAAAGTGAATTTAAGGAGACTGAAAGCTTTTCAGTTGGTCCTTCTAGATGAATCACCTTTATTTAAATGGTGATTCACTCCCCTATCCTAATCCCTTGGAAATGCCTCCCTTGTTTATAACAACTGTAGATAGAGAGGATTTATAAAAATAGTTTGCAAATATTTCTGAACATATTGAGTAATAAAACCCTGGCACTTTTCCTTAGTAAATTAGGGATTTCTGAAGAAAAGGGAATATTTTCATTTTCAAACTAAAATATATTATACAAAGTACTTAAACATAATCCTAAGTGTATAATTAATCAGTAAATCTGGTAGACAGGTAATAACTACTGTTAGAAAATAGAATCTGTTATTATAGCTTCACAAAAGTATTCTCCATTGTATTACCACAATCATTTACCTTGTGCATTTTCCACTAGTAATAACTTATTTTTCTTTTCTTTTGGATCTTTTACCTGTGGCTGTATTGATTCTTGGTCTCTTCTTTTAAAGAACAGGGTTTTTTTGTTTTGTTTTTTTGCGGAACCAGGGATTGAACTCAGATCCTTGCGTTTGCCAGTTAAAGAACAGTTTTAAAACAAACTCCTTATGACTTAGTTTGGCAAGTACATCTATTTAGTTGGCTTACAAACTGCCCATCTGTAATTTCTATGCAGTAGTTTCCACTCTCTAAAAAATGTGTGGATTGCCAGTGGTTTTTTTCATGTTCTACTTGCCTGCATTTCAAACAAAACCTATGAAGTCATTGTGTGACACAGACACAATTACATGTGTTTTGTCTTCTTAGCCAATTATTGTCATCAATGCTAAGTTAATTTTCACTATGTCAAAAAAGGTAAAAATATTCAGGCAAGAAGATGTGGTCTTGGTGCATTTCTATACAAGTGTAACAATTATAAGAACTTGAATTTTTGTTGTTGTTTTATTTTGTTTAGTGTTTATATTTATTTATTTGGTATGGGGCTCTCCGTGCAGCTCAGACTCATAGTGATCCTCCACTCTCAGCCTCCCCAGACCTGGGACTACAAGCGTGCATGACCATGCCTAGTTTCAGTGACCAACACGGTGTACCTAGGGTTCTGGGACCAGCACAGCATGCGGTACCTGAGGTCAAACTTGGACCTTGTGCTTACTAGGTAGGTGCTTAGACCCCCCCTGAGCTATTTCCCCAGTCACTATTTTATTTAGTTTTAAGGCTTTGTGATTTAACATTCCAGTTAAAATTTAGATGTTCTATAACGGATTTAAAAAATTCAAGTTTGCGCTGTTTTCAAGAGATAGAATCAAAATGCAAGTACACAGAAAATTTGAATAACATGACTTACACAGGGCTGTCATAGGGACAGAAAATAGACTTTTAGGCTTTAACCTGTTACTTAAAAGTATAATTTTTGTTTTTCATCGGAAGCAGTCCAGCATTTAAAATTAAATTTTGCCAAAGAAAAATTACTCTGGCAAGCAGATTTTTTGGCCTAAAATGCTCAACAGGTAACTAACATCACAGCAAAGCTTGACCTGCATTTGTTAGCTCAAAACTCTGGAGCAGATTTTTGCATAGTGCTGCAAATAGGCACTTTAATCACTTAGGGAATGTCTGTCTAAATGTTGGCAAAATAAGTTTAACTAACTCTCCATAAACTATGTCATTGCGCTCCAAGACCAAGGACATTAAAAGAAGAGGTGACAGTCATTGATCTGTCTCCAGAAGTCTCCAGTCATCTCCTTAAATAGATGGTAATTTTGGTTCCAGAAGAGCCTCTATAGAACTGGGACTGCTGCAATCTCATCTTAGGGGAATGAGATTGTCCCCTTAAGCAATGGGGATTTCTTCCAGGTCCATTTTGAACGAGGAAGCCTAAGGTAAATGGCCAACCAGGCTATGGCCCACCATACCTAGTGCACAAAGGGTTCTCCTTCTCTTGTAGGTGGGCCAGTCTGACCACCTGCATCAGCTATGCTCCCTTCAAATCTGCAAACTAGAATCCTCTCTGCATTTGGCCTTACTTTCCATCTCTGCTTGATAAGTCACCCCCTATCTTTCACTAATACATCCTGAAATGCCTTTCTTGAAGGCAGGGGGATGAAATGGGTCCTTGTCTCCTCTTTGGGGAACCTCCTTGGACCCTGCCTGGTGACATTATTCATATTATGAAATATCATGGACTAATACTGAGGATATTACATTGAGTGTAGGAAGCCAGATTCTCCCTAAATTGAATATGAGTGATTCAATTTAAAACCAAAGACAAATTTATGAGTTAATATGAAAACGTCACCCTTACCACAGAGTCCTAGTGTACTCCTCATCCTTAGAAATACTTGAACCACTTGTTGACCTCCCAGGTTACTTTATATGTTTTTCATATTAGAATATTTGGGAAGTAGACTCCAAAACTGCAGTTTTAAGATGGGTGAATCTTAATGTAAAGTTTACGAATGGTTTGCCTGCAAGAAATTCTTAAAGAAGAAGTACTGCAATAGTTCATGGAGAAGCACTGGTATACATAGGCTAGGTGGTCACCCAAAGTCTAGGATAAATTAATTGCAATGGCATGTGACCAGCCCAGTTATGGTCTTCCCCATTATATTACACATGATTGTCAGTTTAGATGCCCAGTCACTTTAACAGATCTGTAAAATATATTGATAGCGACACTTATATCACATGTGATCTTAGGCCAGCTCTATCTACTTCCCCTCTGCATTCTACTAGTAATCTCACCATCTCTCATTGCCAGGTTCATGTGCCACATCTCATGCAGCACCAGGAAAGAAGCTGAAATGGGACTTATCACTAGGAAATGCTTATCAGACTAAGGCAGGCTGTACAGAGGGGAAGAGGAGAAAGGTGATATAGACAAGAAACAGAAAAGGAAAAAAAGTCTGAAATGTCTAACCTGTGGCAGTGATAGGAAAGAAAAATCATTTAATTTTTAAACAGTTTAAAATCATGTAATAAATGATATGTGGACCAAAATTCATTGTTATTAAATGGAATTTAGATAAAACATGTGCCATCAAAAATGGTAGATGCACAGTTAATGGCGTTTTGCAAAATTCCAAGAAGGCTTATTATTATGATAAATGAAATACCTAGAATATTAACATCATAGGACATTCGGCACTATAAAAATAATACAGCAATAATACTATGGACTTTCAGGATAATCATAATAGTCTGATTTTTGGCTTCTGATTATATTATATTATTTTGTAAACATACCTCTCACGAACTTTGCTATTAAAGTGTTGTGTCTAAATTTGGCCTTTTTTGATAACTGCCATAGAATGGATAAATATGTTTCCTTGTCACAGAGAGCTGTTGTTTAGCCACAAGCTAAGATCAAAGTTTAAGCTAGCTCTAAGGAGCACAATTATGCCTATGTGAACAGCAAAGTATAATAACTTGAATTTGCTAAAGTCAGTTCATGGCAGTCATTCAAAAGAGACATGAAGTGTTTTTCATCACTGCTTTACATTGCTTCAATCCACAAATATAAGCCTTAAATTCCTTAATAGATTAATGTCTTAAAATAGGTGCCTGTGGAATGTCTCATCCATTTTTATTTTGGAATGTGAACAAAATTTACAACACATGTAGGAAAAATGTCTATTTGAAGATTGGTTCAAATTTTGACATGATAATGAAGAACTAGACCAACTTCCTAAGACCTGAAAACAGACATTGCAGTGCTGGGCAATTTGTAGAATGCTTTCAGAGTTCTAACTCCAAATTGTACTCAGGGTCCTGAGTTCAATCCTTGGTACTGCAAGCAAACAAACAAACAAACAAAATCCCAAATTCTAACATGAGCAAAAGATTTGTTAATAATATTTACCATTGTGATTGACACATGGGTTGCCTTGATGAGGATGCATGATATTGTGCTTTTAGGGACTCTGTGGCTATTGTTTTTATTTCCTCATTTAATAGGTGAGATTAAAGGTAAAGCAAGAGAAATAGTTTGTAAGATATAAAGATCCACAGTCCTTGATCTGGGATTGGAACAAAAGCATTGCTCATCACAAACGATTTCCTTCTACAGGACTGCGCTGGGTTTGGCCATGTGCAGCGCCCCATCTGCAGGATCAAGGATTAATAGTTGCTCTTTGTACCATAGGTGCAATAAGCACAGAATTAAACTCAGCTTTCTCTTCTTATTCTGATCTCTCCTAATTGTCAACCTTCTTGGTCTTTGCTTATCTGCGAGGTTTATTTAGTTTTATGTACCACAGAAAGCTGCCTGAAATTATAAGTTTTAAGTTGAGCAAAGATAAAAACGGTACCATATTCTGGAAGACTATGAGCAATGGATTCAGGAAATAGGGGCATTTTTTTCCTCATTTGTTCAATTAGCCAGCTATATTAATAGGGAAGTCTATTTAGAAAAACTATTGTAATACCTATCTTTTTTCCTTCATAAAGTAGCAAATGAAACTATATGTTAATCGTTTATAAACAGAAAAATGTAAATATATAATTATATAGTTTGTCTCAGTAAAATGCCATTTTCATTATTTGGATTATGAGTACCTAAATTGAGGCCCAAATAACCTCTCTTAGGTACAATATATTCCTGTTAGCATCACAAAAAAACAAGTTTGGAAGGAAATTTAAATTATTTTATTGCAAACATCACTGTTGCTTAGATACATTCAGCATGAATAGAAATTATGTAACTAAAGAAGGTGTTTGACCTTATATCCAGACACACTACTCTAAAATGAATTTAATTAAGTATTATGCATAATAGTGATATATTAAGATGGAAGTTTTGGAATAATGAAAAATATGAATATATATTCAGTACAGCTATAGCTTACTTGGGAATTAAGTTATAACCAATGTTAAATTGCTCATAATGGCTTGGACCAAAGTGCTTGAGGTTTAAGAGTTATAAATCAGCTTGCTTTGTTTTACTGTATTTACATGCAGATAACTAGAGGCTGAGAGAGAAGGTTACATGGGGTATGGAGGGAAATAAAGAAATGACTCCTTTTCACAAACTTCCTCAGGTTTAATTTGCGTATGTTAAATGTGTGCATTCTGTGACTCAATTGCACTTAAATTTGTTTCAAAAGCTATTAAAAAATTATCAACTGTACCACTGTGATCTGTTGCTTACAGCCTCAGTAAACACGCCTGTCTACACTTACACACCTTCTCTACTCTCTGTAGTTTTAAACTTCTGATCAGTTTTTTAAAAAACTTCCATAACTTCACTCTAGTGAATCAGAGTTGATCATGAAGGCAGTCTTATAATTCTTCCGAATTAGAACTAGCTTCCTCTCTTGCCTCTTTCTTTGGTTCTCAAAATGTAGTAAGGACTGTTGGTGCATGTACAAAGTCAGGGCAGACGGAATGAAAGAAAACCTCTGTGTGGGGTGTGTGTGTGTGTGTGTGTGTGTGTGTGCACGCACTTTACAGGGCCTAAAAGAACAAATGGTGATTTGATACTTGTGGGAAAATTATGTACTCTGAGCTAAGGTTCCTTGTTTGAATCTCTTTTCCTGTCTTATTTTCTATTCATAAAATAATTTTCTCAGCTTTTTGGATGTCAAGGTATTTGTCCTATGCATGAGGAGGTGACTGAAAGAAGGTACTGCGGTACCTGGTGCTTAGTATATTGTATCAGTTGTGATATTTCTTCTATTGTTAGGACCTGAAAAAAAATAGATGCTTTTAATATCATTAAAAACACTAGAGAGGAAATTTGAAAAAATATGAACTGAGTATGTATAACCTGCTAAAATCCTTTTTCATGCATATAGTGAAATCAGTTGTCTTTCTTAAATGGAGCAGAATTCTATTCTAGAACTATGATATTTTAGGTGTAATGCTTTTCTTAACCAATCAGATCAGAAGATGGAGACACCTAGAGCAAAACTAATTTATAAGCCTTTATTGATGATGCCTTAGTGACCTCTCCTGTCCTTCATTTCCTGCAATGGTAGTTTCTACCCAACATAAATGTAGTAATTTGGGCTCTTACTAATTTTGTCTCCTGTTGCATACTTTTAATTCTCAGCTTCTTTGCCTCATATCTGGGACAGGAAATCTAGTACATCATTTAATATGAACTTCAAAATATCCCTGTGTCATAAATAGGCCAGGTAAAATTATAACCAGATTTTAAAATGAGAAATAGGTCCAGATGAGTTAATTATCCAAGGTCATGGGGCTGCAGTTACTGGTAGGTGGAATGTGGACCTGATCTTTGGGTTCTAGTTTCAGTGGTTTTATTTTGTTTTTGTTGTTGTTTAATCACATCGGGCTTATGGGAACGCCCAAGTGTTTTGGTCCAGGCTTTGTGTACTATTGTGTAATGAGTAGTTCTAAACTTGGGATAAAAGTATACCTGTTCCAATTGACTATTCAACATTTGACATGTGCAGCTTGTTCTAAGCCTGTGTTTTACTGCAAGCAATTTTGGATTAAGTGTGTTTATATATAGGGAAACAGGTTTTTTATATAGGAATAATATTACTAGGATAACGTGATCTGCTGATATAGTTAGAAGCCTCTAGGTGGTATTATGTGCAGCTAATTCCTAAGAAAATACCACATACTTGCTTAAGAAAAGCATGTCTTCAAAGATAAATCCAATTAAAAAACCACAGGTCTTCTGTTGTAGGTCTGTCTTTAAAGCCACCAGCCACTTGAATGAGATACTAAGTTTTTTATCTTTAATTAAATTTTGAGCCCATTCATGGGAAATTGAACATATCAAAAAATTTTGCCTGTGTCCATAATGTTGAATATAAATTCTTATATACACAAAACACAAACAAAATATTATTCATTGGCTTAATGAAATCAAACCTCATTGAGTGAAACCACTTTCCAGTTTCATAGAAAGGTGAAGTCAGTAATTCATCTCTTTGTAGATACAAGGGAAAACCAACTCTCAGCACAGGTGTTGCTCCTATTCTGTGTGATGACTGATGGGAGAGAAGAAGGGGAGCATTGTTGGGCCAGTTCTTAACCTGAAGTGCGGATAGCTAATCCTCCATGACAAAATTCACTGAATCTACTAATGCTTCTGTGTGGGAAGCAAATTGTTTGCAAACCAAAGAATTTATGAACTAAGGTACCACTGTGCATACAGGAACCACTATATATTCTAGGATGTATATCATGTGATATACATATTTATATAAATTATATATACAAATATCTATGTGACATGATGATGAGAGAAAAGATCAGCTTCTCAAACAAACATCACTAGACATCGCTCATCTCTGAATATCTCAAGCCTATAATGCTCTTTTAAATCTTTTCATTGTCTCTAATTCTACAAGTGTTATTATAAATCAAGCACACATTAAATAATGCATTAAGTAACTTTATGTGCATCTGATTTATGGTAACATTTGTAGAAGTAAAATAGAATCAGAATAAAATACACCCAAATGCTATAATTTTATTGTAAGCAAGGTAAATGATATTTACTGTTTCAGAAAAAAAATTGTTTAGTTTAGAAAGAAAGTTATCAGATACTTGGAGTATCCTCTCTAATTAGTAGATAACACTTAAGGCATGTTGAATTCTTGATATAAAAGTACAAATTTCACTTGGTTGAGACTAAGGATTAGAGAAAATACTGAAATGCCACCTCTTGACAATCACCATTTCTGAGAGGCCAACTCCATTGATTATGCTTTTCTTAGATGTGACACCATCTTTTCCTAAAGGTGACATTTTATAGGCTACAGGGTTTACTCTAAAATGAATTCATTGTTTTACTTGCAGATGCTAAAAGGAAGAAAATCATCCATGTTATCAAGCAAAGAATAGTCCATTAAACAGAATATTAATTTATGGACATACTTCTCATTGTTGTAATTAGAAGTGAGAATTATCTCCTTAGAAATGAGGCTCTCCAAAGCCGCAGTCCTCAGTGTCCTTGAAAGGTAATATTTATTGCAAATTTAAAAATGAAACAGTAAATAACTGGAGTTGTGGATTTAAAAAAAACTCATTTTCTAGTTAACTGCTTATCAATTAAACTTTAGGTAGGATGCCAAAGTCAAGTTCAGAATTCAAACATTTTTTTCTCTGATAGGCTTTAAAAGAAGAAGACAGGCTATAGAGATATTTTTTTTTAGAGCATCTTGTTTCTTGATGGAGTATGTAAGAATGTTATGGGTAATTAAAGAGGTTTTGTGGTTTTCTACTGTATTTTATAAAATAGTTTACTTTGATTTGATGCATATTTTTAAGTTAGTAGTCAAGGAATTCAAATAGCATAAAGATGTGAACCATATGACGCAGGGCTTCAAATTATCCCAGTTCCATAATATTCAAGTCTATTGATGCTCTGTAAATGAGTCACTTGACTGAGTTCAAATTTGAAGAGTTGTAAATATTTGATCATAAAATTAGTAGAGTAGGGGCTGGGGACATTGCTCAACCATCTAGGTACTTGCCTGGCAAGGGTGAAGACTTGAATCCAATTTCTGGTACTACATGCCTTGCCGGCTGGGAAATCTCATGCTGTGATGCATGTCTGTAATCCCAGTGCTGGGGAAGCTGAGACAGAAGGATTGGTATGAGTCTAAACTGTGTAGTGAGACCTTGAATTCAATAAATAAATAAATACTATCAGACTAATTCCTAGGCCTGATGAAAAAGATATAGCAATCATTAAACTCCCAAAACACACTAAACTGGGCAAGTTTGACTTTCATAGAGCACACTGACATTTACAGTAGAAAGTGAACACCTGCCAGGTCATTTCTGCTCAGCAAAACAGAAGATTTTAGTTTGGTGCAGGACTAGGGGGTTTTGCTTTAATTCTGAATGAAAATGCTCTCTGTTGCTTGAAATCTGTTGGACACCTTTTATCTTAATGTCCACATAGTTTCTAGTAAACTGTGGCTATTCAAGTGCTAGGAGGAGCACAAACATTTTGCCAGTTGCTTATTTCATAGATTTTCCCCAATAGACCGAATTCTATATTCAAATGGTATGTATGCATGCTTTCTCAAAATTTTAGGCCACACTTTATTTTGCATCTGGTACATTCAGTCACTCTGCAGATTTTCTATCACGCCCTATTTCCTCTTCCATCCTTCCCTCTTTTTTACTTCCTTCTGGATAAATAAAAGATAAACCATTGGAATGTGCTCTTATAATGTTATACATTGGAATTCGCTTTTTCACATTCAATGTTTCTGTTTTCAATGATAAAAGTTTTTTTCAAGGATAAAACATTTACACCCAGACCCACCCTTGCAGCCTTCTGAATCAGAACACTGCTGGGAATAAGGATTGGGCTGGAAATGGAGTTCTTTACATCCTCACCTCCAATGTCAAACACAGATTCTTTGATTTAGTATTTCTCAATAATGCAATCTTTTTCAATTTTATCTTGTTAAGTAAATAAAAATAATTTAAAGTAACTGAAATGCCCAACTGTAATGTATATTTACAACAGATACAGGGGGAGTATTTTTAAAAAGTCTTGAAGATCACGTAAACTTCAGATGAATGCAATACAGGAATTTTCAGTCCAGCAATAGCATCAAGCCCACCTTACATACTTTCACCCTCTCTAGGATCTGATGCTCTGCTCTTCGCATGTTTCCCCTTGAGCCTATGACTTCTTGCCCTTCCTCATTCTCTCTTTAGATCTTCCCCAAGCATTTTACTGTGCCAAATGCTCTTGCCTTGACTATGTGTGGCTTACACATTTACCTTTGTCTAGTTTGTCCCCATCATCTACCTTGGCCAGTTGTTTAGTGCGAAAATCTTCTCCCACTCCAACCACAAATTACTTATTTGTTTTACCCTTTCCTATTCTGTAGTGTACATATTATCTTATATGCCAGATATTTAATTGTT
Source organism: Octomys mimax (assembly GCA_002564305.1). Classification (NCBI taxonomy): domain Eukaryota; kingdom Metazoa; phylum Chordata; class Mammalia; order Rodentia; family Octodontidae; genus Octomys; species Octomys mimax. The sequence continues at coordinate 10,497 of NDGM011088311.1, forward strand.
AAAGTTGTCATGTATTTTTAAAATGTACATCCTAAATTATAATGTCCAACAGAATGGGAATATTTGTCTTTCAGGGTCTCTGGTAGAATTTAGCCACTTTAGAATGGTGGCTGGAATGTTACAAGAGGCCAATAAATATTTGTTGAGGAAACAAATCATTTTCTGTGTCCTGGTTGATCTTTTAGATTTGGTCATACTCCAAAGCATCTCTGTAAAAGGTCACAAAACTATTTTTAATTATTCTCAAAAATTAAGTTGTAAAATGTAGACTTAAACAAAGGGGCAGTAATTACTGAAGACTACAGATTTGTTACTGCAACCATGATGCGATAGCTCATTTTATATTGTTAGCCACAAACCACAACGAGATTCAGGACAGCTGTTTTATTCGTCAGAAAGAGTGCTGTTAGAGAGTTGTACTTATTGAAATAAACACATGTTAACATTTTGACAGCAGTCTATTTGTAAAGCATAAACATTTTCAGATGAATAGCAGATAAAGTTATGAAAATTTTGCAGTTCTACCTTTCTGAAATAGCCAGCACATTTCACAGGCTAGTGGGAACTTTCTGATCAGAGTGGAAAATGATTCTTTATATTAGGATACTTTCTTCAAAATATGAATTCAGCTAAAATGAATGTAAAGATTATCTTGTGAAACTTTCTCTTTTGTATTATATCATTGTTTATACTGAATTATGATTTCTGAAAATATACAAACTTTTACCTTGAAAATAAGTTAATCTTATAAAAGTATATCTTTGAAAACAAGCTTATTTTAAGTATGAACACAGAATTCATAAGGATTCTCCCCAAAACACAGCTTTTCCATATAGTACATTAGCTGATTGAGAAAACAATAGTAAGTGGATATTGACCAGGAGAAAATGGTGAACACCAAAAGAGATGGCTATAGTTGCTAAATATGAGCTAAGGAAAGGTTACTCTAAAAAGTTTGAAAGATTAAAAATTAAGTAGAAGAATCTATGCTACCATTGACCAAAAAAGTCATCCTCTGTTTGCTTCATACAAAGTATGTAAGTCATTTGCTCTCCAAAACTGGATCACAGAGATATGTGTAGAACATAAAAGAACATCTGTTAGTAAGTCTCTCCTGGAGAAAATGGGAAGGGCCAGAGCTTACTGCTTTCAGAATTAATTTGATAAGGAGAGCTCTCTGTGAAACCTCAGATGGCTCAACGCAGAAGAGAACAGAACTGGGAAGTGTAGAGGGAATTCCCAATGTAAATTAATAGGTTGACTGTAATAAGATGCGGTGCTAATTCTTTCTTTACTAATTGCTAATATAATCATAATTCAGTAAGACAATTTGGGAACACATACAAGTACACAAAAGAAAGAGGACGGTCTGTTTATTATTAATTATTTCTGTGTGAGATACTGCAGCAATCAGGAGGATGAAGGAAAACTCTTGTGTTCTTTTCATGGTTGTTCTCCTGAAGGAATTGTTCTATTTTCAAAAATGAATTCTTCAAAAATGAAAACCACAGGCTGTACTTTGAAATCAGGTGCAATTACCCTATTAGCAATTGAAATCGTCTTCAAATTAGGAGAGGCTTAATTTAAACTTCTTAGGTCTAAGGTAATTGGATTGACTATTTGCTGGTAACTAGACTGCATTTACAGAGATGGTCAGTGCTCCAGATCTGCAAACATAATCTCCAATTGAGCACCACCAGGGAATATCTATTGGAAATTCTGGGTTTAAGAATGCTTTTGCCAATTTAAATAAGGTATAAATAGAGTTTAGAAATCACTCCAAGGTCTTTAGTATAGTGACTGGAATGGTTCTGTTGATAGAATTATCTTTTTCATAAAGATTTTTTATTTTCTATCATAACTAACTCAAATAAAATAGGCAGTTAATAAATGCCATTTGAAGATTATGGCAGGCAATAAGTAAAGGAAATAGGAATATTATGTTTGTGCATATTTGGTTGTTATTTATTCATAATTTGTTCAATGTCCCACTTTTCCACTAATTACAAAGAATACATAAAACAAGTCATATTAAAATATCACTGACTAATATCATATCAGAATTTTGCATTACCTTTTAAAAGACCGCATATGTTGAGACGCGATGCCTGCTGGTAGAGAAATTTTAATTTAAATAAATTGTCTCTAGATACTAGTAATGAAAGATGCATGTGTGTGAATGTTATCTCTCAAATCAAACCCCGTGGGACAATTTCTGATACATTTGTAACAAGTGTCCTGGTTGCAGACTAAACTGAAACTTCCTAGAGGTTCTCCATAAGCTAGAGTAAAGACCCTTGAAGCTGCGGTTCCTATCACAAGCAGCTGACTGCAAGGCTGTCATTTGAATGTCTGTGCCCTCTTAACTTGGAAGTAACAGAGGGCTGGCGAGATAGCTGCAGACTAAGTGCCTGCTTAGGCAAGTGCAGGAAGGAGTTGGATCCCACACCACATGCGCACTGGCCCTGTCCCGGGCATGCTGAGCCAGCCACCAGTCCTGGCATGGTGGTGCATGCCTGTAATCCCAGTGCTGGGGAAGCTGAAAACAGGAGGGTCACTGTGAGTCCAAGCTGTGTAGTGAGACCCTGTAAAAAATACATTAAAATGAGCAAAGCGAAGCAAAGCAAACGTAATAGAAACATAGCCAAGAGGGAAGATCTGGGGCCAGCAATGTCTTAACCTTGTTCATGGACTCCTATATTCAGCCACGGCCTAAGAAAGCCTACACTGGGCCTTTGAGATATTAACTAATTAATACGCCACTGTCTAGACCCTAGGTTGACAACACTTCAGTGCCCATGAAAGGCAGATTGAAATATATACCTAAGTAGGGGTCTTACTTGTAAAACAAAAATATAAACCTTTTCCACAGAATTGACACAATACTAAGTTCCTCAGTACTGAAAATGTTTATAATATAATCCAAGATTATGTATAATATGAAAAAAATTTAACTCATTTGGGAAAATAAAATGAGATTTTGTTTGTTTGTTTTTGTTTTTTGGCAGAACCGGGGATTGAACACAGGCACTTGCACTTGCCAGGGAAGCGCTTACTCACCTGAGCCATCTCCCCAGCTCCTGGGAAAATAAAATGAGTAAGTGTTGTTGGAAACATGTTACCCATGTTGGAATTATCTGTGAAAGGCTAAAGTTCCAATAGTTAAAGCCAACGCTTTCAAAGCGAATGGAATGCAAGTTTTCTTTTGGCAAAGAAATAGACAATAGAAAGAACTAAATTGATTAAGAATTGGAAAATATAATACAAAATAGACTCCTCCACAGACAATAATTGAAGGAAAGAAGTCATTGAAATTTAAAATAAATTAATAGATATGATTCAAAATGAACAACAGAGAATAAATTCTATTTTTATAAACTGAGCCTGAGGGACCTGTGGAACAGTTTCAAAGAGCCTAAAGTCTTTGGATGAAGACATAAGACAGCCTCTCTCCCCTGGCTACTCAAGAGGACGCAGCCATTGTGACACCTTGACTTCAGCCCAGTGGGACTGAATTTGGACTTTTGACCTCCAAAACTGATAGAAAATAAAATCTGTACTGTTTAGAGACATAAAATTTGTGGTGATTTCTTGTAGCAGGCATCTGAAGTGAATACAATTGCATATTGTATTTTATTTAAGTGAGTTTTTTAAAATGACAAAATTATATACAGAGAATATAAGATGTTATTGAAAAATATTGCATATGTTTAAATTAAGAAATTTATTGCCATGAAATACATATTACCATTAATTCCTCTCAAAATACTCCACCTTGCTTCAAACACATTTATCCCATTACTCTTGTTGCTTTCTAAAAACAGCGCTGGAAGTTGTTTTACTTGAGTGTTTCTCAATGTGCTGTTCTCCCTGCTTCAATGTCCTAAACTGATTAACAATGATTAACTTGCATGGTCATTTTCACCTTAGGAAGGAACCAGAATTATCACTGTATCTGGTGAATGAGGGATGAAAACACCCTGTCTCAGTTATTTTTTACTTGTTGCTGGGACAAAATACACAACACCCAAAATTAAGGAAAGGTTTACTTAGCTCAAAGTTCATGGAGATCTCAGTAGATACTTGGCAGGCTCCCAGGCAGAGTGGCACATGGCAGAGAGCAGCAATTTATGTAGCACAAAACAATGAGGAACAAAGGGAAGGGCAGCAGCTGCAGCTTCTAGCCAGCCTCTCTCCCCTCCTTATATTATAAACAAGCTACCTTGGGGCTGGGGTGTAGAACTCACGCAATATCCATGCCCTCCTCTTGCACAGGATGAGGATGTTTACAAACTAAGAATCCTGGCTCTCTGCTGAGTTACTTAATTAAATGTCTTAACTTCTCCAGTTGACACAATGTATCAACCAGTACAGACCCAAAGAATTTTCATGAGTCTGCCTTTCCCTTGGTTGTCACTCAGCAGCAGCCTTCGTTTTGTCTTGAATTACTTCATGAAGATAAGAAAGAAGACTTCAGAGTCGAATCAAGGTCTTATCTTGGCAGTCGAAGCTCCTGACTGGCAAGCGCAAGGACCCAGGTTCGATTCCGGTATCACAGGCTGTGCGGGCCCCACATAGTGCTGGCCACTGAACCTGGGCATAGTGGCTCACACCTGCAATCTCCGTGCTGTGGAGGCTGAGACAGGAGATTGTTATGAGTTCTCAAGATAGAAATTAAACCTGAATCCAAATTAAAATTTAAATATGAGCCTTTTATTAACGGGCCCGGGAATGCTTGACCATACTCACCCAGGAGAAGACAAACGGCCAGGAACCTTAGAAGTATAGAGTTTTCAGGGTAGAAACTGCATTCTGTTTGGCAAACTAATTTGTCATTTAACATAGAACAGTACCTTTAGGGACAACATGACCATTACTCAGCATACATTTTTTCTGGGAGCATTGTTTTCTGGGAACTCTCAGTCTATTGATGATTTATCAATGGTACACCAAGCCTCCTTCTGGTCTTACAAGGAAGCAGGGTGACAGAAAGTTGAGCAGAGTAATTTTCTACATTTAGTTTTACATTATCCCTTCACAGAGATTACTATGGTTCTGAGGTGTGTAACAAGACCCTGCACCAAATAAATAAATAAATCTTAAAAATAGAAAGAAACTTCCAAAACTGCTTCAGAAAGCAGCAAAAATGATTAGTGTGCTCAAGACAGGGGAGTACTTTAATGGGAATTAGTGGCAGTGTGCCTTTTACTGTCATGCATTTTTAAAAATTTAAACGTTCACTGTATTTTTCTCTTACCCGTTGTAGATGCAGCACTTGCCAATACTTTGGGCGATGGGGAGCGTGAGGGAGTGTGTGATCCCAAGGGAACAACATCGGGAAGTTTTCTTGATCTGCTCCATGTGTTCTAGTTCCCAGCGTGGTAGTTGTTAATACACTTATATGAAAACCACAGACACCTGTTGGCAGTCACATTGGTTTGGGTACAGTTTGTGTGTGTTCCTCAAGGGTTCATGGGTTTGAAGCTTGCTCCTCAGTGGATTCATGTTGGAAAGTGGTAGAAGTTTCTTGAGGTTGAGCTCAATGCGAGGAAATCAAGTCTGCTCTCTGGCTTCCTGTCTTGCCATGTGATTCCTTTCAGACAAGCATCATACTGCGGTGCTGTCTGCCTCCAGGGCCTCACCTTAGGCCACAGAAATGGAAGCATCCAACCTTGGACTTTCTATCTCCAAAACTGCGTGTTAAATACACTCCTGTTCTTTACATAGTACCCAGTTCCAAGTATTTTGTTAGAGCTACAGAAAATGATATGATAAATATTCTGAAATATGAGCATGAATGACTTAGGATAATATAATATGAAGAATGCAGGACAAGGAAATTGGTAGAAATCAAATCTTTGAAGATACAAAGCCTGTGCCAAACATTAGTCCTGACATATCAATTTAGTTGATATAAGAATTGTCGAACAGATTAATAAAGTAGATTCCTGAATGTGTCTGGTTGGGTCATGAAGGTGTGGCCTTGGGTACTATGCACAGTCCCCACCTAGTTCTCTCTGACACTGTTCCCTTGCTCTGACCCCCAGCCACTGAGAATTAAGCAGCTTGCTCAATGCTCCCTTCTACCATGCTGTCCCGGCTTTGCAGCCAACACACTGGAGCTGGGTTCCTTCAGAGCGTGGGCCAGCTTAGCCTTTCCTCCTGCAAATGCAAACAAACAAAGAAACAAGCTATGGAACACTTCCAGAATACATCAGGCCTAATGGGGCCACACTAGTACCTGTATCATTTGAATTTTAGTATCCATGCTGCCAAAGCAGGCATTTAGTAATAATGTTTTTATTGCTGTATATTCTCACAAAATTATTAGCTTTGTGAGGGCAGAGAAAAATGTGTATTTACAGCTGTTTTTCCTAACTAAACTAATTTTCATCAAATACTTGAAGTTTTAGAGAATATTACTTCACAGATTTTATTTGGCAAGCTTAACTATGACCACTCATTGGTTCTCATTTAATTTGTTTTGGGGACATACTCAAGAGTATCAGTGATACATATGAAGGGATCTGAGCTGTACCACTGATTTTGCATGAAATGCCTTCTGACCTTTTAATTCCATCTTTTTATCTGAATACAGCTATCTGCAAATCCTATAATCAGTGCTTTCATTCTCCTAAGCCGGTGTTCTTTGGTTCAGGAACTAGGCAATCTTTTTTATGACTGGTGTGAATGTTGATCATTTGGTATGATACTATTGCCTTCTCCATAATATTCCACATTTTAATCCACTAAACACTGCATTTCACAGATGTCCCAGAAACTTTCTTGTTGGGGCAGAAGTAAAGCTGAAATGTAATTGAAAATGTCACATGAGTGAAGAGGCTGGTGATCCATGGCATTACAATACAAAACTTTAGTGTACTTATTAAAATAATACATTTAAACATTCAAAAATATGACCAAAGTAGTATTAACAAAGACAATTTCATAAATCTTACATCTTCTACATCTCCACCATTTTAATGTCATAGAATCTGAAGGATTTGTCAGAAGCAATTTTACAGGTATACCATCATTCATCATATTACCGTGGAAGGAAATAGAAATCAGTTTTAAAACTAAAATTATTAGTGAAGTACAGATTCTTACTCCAGATTCATTTGACAAGATTTAAATGCAAATGGCCAATGCCTTCTAATTGTAGGAGAATATATATTGTATATTTTAGCACTATTTAATAATACAAATTTTCCTTCAATAATGCAGATTAAATACAAGAGGTTCGCAAAAGTAAGTTTAGATTTGCTTAATGTAAGAGACATTATGTTGAATGTGTTACAGTGGTTTTCTATTTTTCCCACACTTCCTCTGCCTTGGAATAATTTCTTTGAGTGGAGAAATCGTGCTTTGCAGTTGTTTGGTAATTTTCCCCTCAGGGCAAACCATAGCGCACATAGTAGGTGTTCAGAAATCTTACAAAAACTGCCTGTTTTCTCCTCTTCACTAGCCTGGAAACCTTCACGCTGCTCCACCTCAGGTGCACTGATGGTGCTTCCTCAGTCTCTCCTCATGTGATACTTTTTTAGAGGAGGTTTAAGGCTTTTGCTAAGGTCACCGTGCTAGGTCCCTGCCCAGCACCCTAGCCCCTTTTTCTGCTTTAGTTTTCTTCCGGTAGAAAATAAAACTATGGTTTCTTTTTAACAAATAGAAAAATGTGAGAAATTATAACAAATTTTGAAATACACAAGTATAATTTTTATTTATGAGTAATATATGTTTGTGAAAAATTAGAAATATATAAATAAATGAAAAAATTATATCATGGAATAATGAGCACACTTATTGTGTTAAATTTGGTACTTTCCAGTGATTTCTTTATAAATGTTAACTTATTTTTTATTTTTGTTTCTAAGGGTTATTACATGAAATGCATATATATATTTGAGTTTTGATATAATTTACAGTGGAAGAGCACACTATTAATTTTAACCATTAGGAAGTAGAAAATTTGGAAAGGTTGTGTGATATCAAGAAAGAATTAGAAACAATATGTTAATTCTATCAATATAAAGCCATGTTTATGAAAAAGTAAAAATAACATTAAATGTTTTCTTTAACCTTTAATTGACAACTAAATCTCTATGCATTCATTATATGTATATTGTTTTAAAATCTGCATGCATGTGGATTGACTATGTAATTACTGTGCTTGTTACCTTACATAGTTATCCTTTTTGATTTTTGAGTTCAGAACACAAATCAAAAATTTCAATAATATATTGTTATGGAGAGAAATAGAGGTTTTAATTATTCAGTTGATATTGCTATATACACATATATGTTACAATTTTATTTTCAAGGCAGGAATGGTGGCATATGCTTTGAAAACCTGCACTCTGGAAGGCAGAGGCAGGAAAATCATAAGTTGAAGCCCACTCTGGAGAACTTAACTAGTCCCTGTCTCAAAATTTTAAAAAGGGGAAAGGGGAGGGGATGCAGCTTAGAGTGAAGCCTTCTTTGTTCAAACTAAAATACCACAACCACAAAACCAAATAATAAAGTAAAACAAAGAAATAAGCTTTGGTCAATAAAACATTTGAAATTAAATAGAATTTTGATATAGGTGCATTTCTTCTGTCAAGTATGGATTAATACTTGTAATTTTAAAAGCCCCAAGTGTGCATTGACATTCATGGCTAGAATATCCACAGAGGCCACAGGATTTGCAGAAAATGTAAATGGACAAAGATGAGCATAGTGATATTCTAACTAAAATATTATTCCCATCCTGGCATTGGTTTTAGGAGTTTTCAATTTATGACAAGATGAGAGAAGAGTTCTGATGGTGTTTGCCCTAGTTGGTGCTAGAAGTCACTTTCAGATTTCCCTAATTGAATTCCTTTTTATTTATTTATTTATTTATCCATAATTTTATTGAGAAAAAAATAACAATGAGACAGTTTCAAATCAAATTGGTAGGACAGT
>NDGM011088320.1:0-10932 GCA_002564305.1 Octomys mimax
ATCCTGCTTTCCTTTTACTTGTATTATATCTGTTTGTATTTCTTCTTTTGAGTTCTTATACTATCTGTGGGTTTTTTGAAAGGAGAAGTTAATGCTTAAAATTTCTTTTTTTCTTTTTTAATGTATTTAGTACAGTATCTATAGGGTCTCACCACACAGATTGGACTCATAGTGATTCTCCTGTTTCCAGCCTTCCAAGCACTGGGATTATAGGTGCACACAACCTTGCCTAGTCTCAGTCACAATCTCAGCATGCATGCCTCAGGGGCAGGGCCGGCCTGCCATGCCAGGGATGGAACCCCCAGCCCCTGCGCCTGCCTAGGCAGGTGCTTTAGTCCTCTGAGCTATCTGGTCAGAGGACCTTAAAATTTCTTTCTTTTTAATTTCTTATAACTTCATCTTTGTTGTTTTAAACTAGTCCTGCACATTTATGTCTGGTAACCTAAACAACTAATTTGGAGATAATATCATGGAACACAGAAACCATTGTTAAATTCATAAAAAATTGAAGAGAAAGATGGCGCTACAGCTGATTTCAAGCTCTTGACTTGGTGTGTCACCAAGTGAGGAGTTGGGAAAAGCTGTGCCTCATCCCTTTCTTGAGCTGAGAGGAGCAGTCTTTAGCACACACGAGGGACTCTAAGAAAACTGTAGTATCTCTACCACACACATTGAGTAGCTGTAGTGGGCATCACATTTTTGACAATTGTTCTCTTAACATTCCCCCACCTTTAAAAAACACACACACCTACGGAAACATTGCTTTCTGCACGATTTCATTTTAATGAAACAGAACACGGGAAAAAATAAATCAGATTTTTACTTTTCTTCACTGGACTGAAAAACTGGTTTCATCAACCCCACTATTTTCTTTATAAGTAAATATTTACTTTTGGACTGATGAGTCCTGCACACCTTGTGGTAGTTAATACCATCTTTTGAATGATGTTTCTTTATGTTATTTACAGAGGCATTAGCCTGGCTTGGCTTTCTGAGAAAAAGAGACAATTTTTGTTTCAAATGTCTTTTGTAACAGCATCTGTTAATATATCAAAGCACTAAAGAAACTCACTTCTTTAAAGTTAGAGTCCCCAAGTCAGCTGTTTGCTTCATTGCCTGTGAACAGACGTGTGCCCCACCAGTGTAGGTAGGTCCTGTCCTCCAGAACACGTGTTGATGACCATTCTCTTCACATGTTTCCAATTTCCTGAATTTATCCCCTATGTGCTCCTGTAGCCCATTTTCTGCACACTGCTACAGTACTGGTAGCTTAGTACTTTGTGTGTGTTCTATGGACCGCCACATCTCTCCATTCAGACCTGTGACCTGGAAGAAGGAATTCTACCAGGACCTACCCCTTATTGCCAACTGAAATTTACTTCACATGTGTCTTGTGGCATGGAAACTCCAATGGTAAAGGAAGAGTCTTGGGCCGGCCAAATTGCTCAGCAGGTTAAAGCATCTGCTTAGGGAGATGCAGGGACCAGGAGTTTGATCCCTGGCTTGCTATGCTGGCCCCAGCCCTGGGGCATGCTGAGTCAGCAATTGAGACTGGGCGTGGTGGTGTGCGCCTGTAATCCCAGCACTTGGGAGGCTGTAAACAGGAGGATCACTACGAGTCCAATCTACGCAGTGAGACCCTGTACACCCTGACCTAAATACAAAACAAAAGAGTCTAGATTAGAAATCAAAGACAGGTACTATCTCCCCAATAGCACTGCGCTGTTAATAGATAACTTTATCCAGGCAGGGTGGTGGCACAGAGCTGTGATTCCTGCTGTCTGCAAGGCTGCAGCAAGAGGATGACAAGTTGGGGTCCAGTGTGAACAGCTTATTGCTTTAATGAGAACTTTACTCAAATTTAAAAAATTAAGAAATAATCCAAGCATGATGGCATACATTTGTAATCCCAGTACTCTGGAAAGTGGAGGCAGGGGGATTGCAAGTTTCAGTCCAACCTAGGCAACTTAGCAACTCAGTGCAAAACCATGGTCCTCCATAATAGACTGATGATGTAGCCCAACAAACAAAAAAGAAAGGAAATTTATTTATTTATTTATAGCAACTTTATTGTGATGAGATTTACATAAAATATTAATGTGTATAATAAGCACAGAGCCTTGACAATTTTATTGAGAATTTAAAATACACTTCTCAACATTGTGTTTAGTATAAAGGCATTGTAGCTTTCCTGTTGGGCTTCCTTATTTAATTATTTTAGAAATTAACTCAGTAAAAGATCTACCTAAATGACCCTTATTTTCAAAGAATGTGAATTTCATTCTGATTAAAACAGATCCTTTGGTACTGGGAATTGAACTCAAGACCTTCTGTTTGCCAAGCAAGACCCTGTGCTACTGAGCTATATCTCTAGCACCTAAAACAGAGTCTTGACTTAGGATAGCCGCAGCCTTCTTCTCTAGCATTGGCTACACTAACATGTCAAATGCCAGAAAGGTAGAATGGGATTTGACTGGAAAAAGGAAGAGAAATTCACTTTTAAAGTGATGTCCAATTACCAGTGCTTCCAACAGCTAGTATAGTTTCCTTCACATAAATGTATGTGGTGATTTCTTGTTCAGAACAGTGCTTTGCAGGCACTGCATGATTCTGAGTTCTCAAAGGAAGGGTGAGCCATGCTTATGGGACTGCACACGGGGAAGAAGCTAACATTTATGAGTGTCTGCTTAAAGTGGGAACTTTGCCCAAGTTCTTGTTTAATCGTAGGTATATTAGTCAGCTTTGGCTGCCGTAACAAAATGCCATGCCTGGGCAGCTTAAATGACAGAAATTTATGTCTTGGAGTTCTAGAGGTTGAGAAGACTTTCGAAGATCAGGATGGATGACAGCAGATTTGTGATCTAGTGAGGCCCCTTCCTGTCTTATAGATGGCAGCCACCATCTAGTGGCAGAGAGAAAAAGGGCATTTGGTAGAGAGACAAAGTGGGAGCTTTGGGGTCTTTTCTTCTAAAGCCCTTGTCTTAGTTATTTTGGTCATCATGGAGACAAACTACCTGACACCCAAAGCTAAAGGAGGAAAGGTTTATTTTCAGCTCACAATTTGTAGAGGTGTCATTTCATACTTGAACGGTTCTAAGGCTGGGAAGCATGGAAGACAGGCACTGGAGAAGAAAAATAATTCATGGAAAAGCAGGTAGGAGGCAGCAAAGCAACAAGCAGCAGCAACAACAACAACAACAGCAACAGCAACAGCAACAGCAGTGCACCCTTTTCTACCTTTTATCCCATCCAAGCTACAAGCTTCTGGATGGTGCCAGCCATACTCGGGGGGCCCTTTCCATTATCTGTACTCCAACCTATGCTAAACCAATTTAATTATCACACATTCTTCATCCCTGTAGCACAAACCCTAATCCATCATCACTTACCCAACATCCAGTCACCTCCCCAAAGCCCCATCATGAGCTCATGACATTTTGGGGGACATATAGATACAAACCATAGCATTCTACCCCTGACTCTTGGCAAGAGATTAATGTGCATCTTTTTATTTAAAAGGCATAAACTCTATCTCTCAGAGTTGCCAAAGTCCTAACATTTTCAGGTTTACTGAAAACTCCCAGTCCAAAGTTTCCTCTGAGATTTAAGGCAAACTCTAAGTTACAAATCCCAGTACAAATGAAAAGAAAGTTGATCATTTCCAACATACAATGGCTCACCATTACCTTTCTGAAAGGTATAACAAGTGGGGTAAAAAGCAAGGGGACAAAAGCAAGGCCAGGATTCAGCAAGGAAGACACTAAATCCCATAGCTCCCTGTCTAGTGTCTGGTACAATCTGTGACCTCCAAAATGCTTAGGTAGCTCTGCCCTGTGACACTGACACTGCTGGTGGTTTTAGCTCCAATTGATTTTCTTTTGGGCTGGCTTTGCTCACTCTTTGTGGGTTATCTTAGAAGGTCTACGCTTCTGGCCTCTCCACCCTTCTGGGGTCTTCACTGCACCTTTGGCTTCTTCACACTCACAGCTTCACACACTGCCTTCTCAGGGGCACACTGCCTGGAACCTGGGTGGAAGCTTTCCTGAGTGCACCACTCTTGCAGTCCATGTGCACCTAAAACCAGCACCATGTGGATGATGCCAAGCTCTGGCATCAGCTGGAGCCGTCACAAGCTTCTTTGTCCTTGTGGCTACAAGGGTCAAGTGCCTGGATTGCTGAGCACACTGAAGGCTGGAGAGGTGAGCTCTCTCTTCCTGAAGCTTCTTTTATCAGGACATTTATCCATGTATGAGGGCAAAGCCCTGTGCTTAATCACTTCCCCAAGGGCTTGACCTCTTAATGCCACTGCAAGGGGGATTAAGTTGCAACATTGATTTTAGAAGGGCATGCATTCAGACCCTCACAGCAATCCATAGTCTCCTGCAAATTCATGTCCTTTTCACATATACGATATATTCAGTCTACTCCAATACCACCATTCAACCTTAATTCGTGTTATGGCTTGCATCTAGATGTCCTCCCAGAGCCTCATGCTGTCGTAGGTGGGGTCTTTTCAGAGCTGGCTGGATCTAGAGTGTGTGACACTGGGATTGATTCATGATGCAATGCTAGGCTCAAGGGCACTAGGATTAAGGATGGAAATGCTATATGCTCTGAGTCTCCTGCATGAGATATAAGGGATAGAGCAAGCTGTGGTTGTTGTTTGTTGATTTTTCCACCTTTCACCCACCATGAACTGTTTCCGCCTTGCAGTGCTGTCCTGCCTTGGGGCCAGCTGATTATGGGCCAAAACCTCTATGAATTATGAGCTAAATAAACCTTTCCTCCCTTAACTGTGGATGTTGGGTATTTTGTCTCTGCAACAAGAGAAAAGTATACTAGGACGATTTGTTTTAGCATCAACATTAAAGTCTAAGTTCAGAGTTTCATCCAAATGTCATCTAAATCAGAAATGTGAGACTGAAGGTCTACTTCATTCTTATGCAAATTACCCTCCAGCTGGGAGCCTGTGAGATCAGGCAAGTTACCTGCTCTCAAAGTACAATGGTGGGCAGGCGCAAGGCAGGTACTGCTATTTTCAAAGGGAGAAATAAGCAAGAAGAAAGCGGCAACAGGTCCCAAGCAAATCCAAACCAAACAGCGGAAATGACTTTCAGGGTTTTAGGATAATCTTTGACTCTGTTTCCTGAGTTTCGCCTGCTGGCGCAGCCCACACAGCAGCTGTCAAGGAGAGGACCCTGCAGCTTTCCCCCACCTGGGCCTGTACGCTGGTGCCTCTGTGGTTCTGAGGCCTCAGGGCCAGTGCCACTCTCACGAGCCTGTTGTCTCAAGAGCTTTGTGTGTCTGGGCCCTGAGGCTCTCTGTGACATCCCCTGAAATCTGGTGGAGATAGGTATGCCTCCCCAGCCCAGGTTCACAGCCTGCGCCTTCCAGAGTCCAGCTAGAGCCACACCCGGGACAGCTGAGGAGTGCTGAGCCAGAATGCATGCGACAGATAAGCTTAGCTGTCAACTTGGGAGCCGCTGGTGCACCTAGTGAAGCACACTTCTGTGTGTGTCTGGGTGGGCTCCGGAGGACCACTTTAGGTACCACGTATGGCCCTGGGTCCCTTCCTGCCTGGTGCTGTTCCCTTCCTGCGTGTCCTGGCTGCCACCAACTCAGCATCTTTGTGCACGATACCTTTTGCCATGACGTTCCTGCCAGGTAACCAGATTCTCCTGAAATGATGAGCCAAACTAAGCCTCTCTTTCTGGAATTTGTGGCTGTGTGTCAGCCACAGGAAAGCTAACCAACACAATGTGACAGAAGAGACCTGAGGTGGCACTGGGCTGAAAGCACGAGGCCCTGGGGCCTCTCCTGCAAAACCTTTCTGCCCTCAGTGTCCTAGCACGAGGCCTGTGGTGGAGAAGCAATCTGGAAGACCTCCGAAGTGCCTCAGGGGGTTATCTCCACCCCTTTGATAAGCAGTACCTGGCTCTCCTCTGTCTAGGCCATCTTGTCACCAAAGGGTCCTTGGCCCCACCCTTGGTTTTTCTCCTATTACATGTTAAACCAGAGTAGCTACTATTGTGGGCCAGGGAGCTAGCTCAGTGGTAGGAACCTTGCCTCACACGCATATAGCTTCTCAATTCCGATCCCCAGTGCCACACAAAGAAAGAGAAACACACACACAAATCTACTGGCATGGAATTTCCTAAGAAGAAATCATACAATTTCTTTCTTTCTTTTTATTTATTTATTTATCTTTAAAATAATTTTATTGAGAAACAAATAGCAATGAGACAGTCTCAAAACCAATTAGTAGGACAGTTTCAATAATTAATACATTGCATATTGTTGTCTTAGTGGTTATTCATTATATAAGATGCAGACATGGTAGCCAGTCCACAAACACTATTAGAACAAATCTTTCTATTCACTCAATTAAGAGAAAGTAGCTGTGTATCTATCCTATTTTGAATATCCAGATACAAAATGGTCCTTCATTTGTATCCCCATTTTTTTTAGTTTTGTCAGAGAAGGGTATTCCATTCATACAATTTCTTTAGCATTGGTTTTTATCCAGTTGTTTTTAAAAACTTAGTGAATCTTCCCATGAATATTTTGGGATGATCACAAATGTCCACTTTACTGAAAGAAAATAAGGAACTGCAATGGGTGAGTTCTGAGGGCAAAATTATAAGAACTATGATGGAGGTGGGGCCCCAGCACAGGAGCCCACCTAAAACATCTGCTCTGAGATGTCCTTAATCCCCACTGCAGGGCAGAAGCGTCAGAGTGGGATGGCCCGAGGATTCCACTTTCAGTCATTCATTTACCACTCCCTCATTGAGGAGAGTATTTTTTAAGACATGAAGTGTGTGTCATCTTGGGTAGTGGAGCCAAGCAGGGGAGAACATGACTACATCCTGGTGCTGGGGACTCAGTTTCCTTCTGTGAGGCTGACAGGCATGAGGCCTGGTCATGTCAGCTTTCTGGGGAGGCTGGTGTTGAGGTCGTTTCTCATTTTATTTTATTCTGTTTTATTTAGTTTTTCACTTGTTTTAAGACAAATGCATGAACCTCTGCTGCCTGAGTAGGTAGCACTACAGAAGAAATGAATTATCAAGACCAAGTGGTCATCCGCTTGCAGGATTTGCTGCTGTAATCAGAAGAAACAGTTAATCTGGCACTCATTTCCCGATCTACGTGGTTCTTACTGTACTGCGTGGTCATTAGGCATAAGGGACTGGCAGTTAGCCAACATAGCTATAATCAGTACAACTACTACACAAACAAGTCCTCATCCAAATGTTCCCCCTATTAGGTCTCTAGCTCCAGATCTGGGGTCATTCTGGCTTTGCTGGGGTGGTGTGTGACTGACAGGTGGGCATAGAGCTGAGCCTTCACCCTGCCCTGTGCAGGTGGGCCTTCTGTGGCCCAAGCATCTCTCTCCAGTCTCTCTGTATCTTCTTTCCCATGCCCAGTGGCCTCTCATGCTCTCTCTCCTCCTTCGCCAGGCTGCTTTCAAGGCTCTGTGCTGAGGTCAGTGCTGGGAAGAGGCAGAAAGTCTGGGACTAATGGCCTGAGGGTGACACCCTGGCTAATGCTTCTTATCTATTGGAAAGACCCAGGTGGAGCATGGGAGAGCAGGGACCAGGGGGAGAGATGGCACAGGGCAGGAGGACGAGAGCCAGACCCAGGGCCCAGGGTTCTTTCAGATCCAGGCTTGCAGGAACCGTGGTTGATTTTCTGTGTAAAAATGATTTATTCGATTATCCTCCCTTGAAACCAGATACTCCTTTAATAAGACACAAAGCTTCCAATTATTGATCAAAGATAAAATTCTGAAAATACAATTGCCCAGAGAAGTACTGCTCTGGCTTGAAAGGGGTCAATTGCAGGATAAATATGTTGCTTTCATTTGGGAAGAAGCTGGAAAATGGGAAGCTCTGGGGGACAGAGAGGGCGGGAAGATGCTTTTGGGGAAGAAGACTGGACTAGACACTCTAGGACGGTCCGGCTTGGCCACAGATGCCTGCTTTTCTGGGTCTGTTCTAGGCCCATGGCAGTTGTTGGGAGTGAGTTACAGGTGGCCTGAGATGAAAGTCACCTCAACCTGAGGGCTTTCTGCTGTGAGAGGTTTCCCCGAAATATAATTTTCAACAAAAAAAGAGACATACACCCCTAAAGAGAAGTCAGAGCACAAAGAAGTTGTCTGACATGTCCTGAATTGTATCTCAGGGAAATGGCTGGAGGACTTGGGTGGAGTTATAGGCGCAAGACCAAGGTTGAATGACTTTAAGCCACCCAAGAAGAACAATCCTTGAGAAGAAGTGGATGGCCTGGGGTGCAGAGGGAGCCAGTCAGCCAGGGGTGAGTGGACATAGCCTCCCTAGGGTGGAGGTTGCCTGTGGCTCTGGCCTGCTGCCAGCATACTTGGTAGGAAGCTCCAGTGGGGAGCTGGAGACACACAGTGACCAGGTCCACATCCTGGTAGGGTCCCAGAAGGCTCCCACCCGGCCAAGGCTACCTCAGACAATGTGCCATTGGATTTCTTAGGGGTGAGGGAGGAAGGGGGTCAAATTGTAAGTTTCCAGCCAAGCCAGAGAAGCAAACACAGAGGTCCTCAGTTCACTTTCCTTCTATCAGGGCTTCATCAGAATAGCGGAGTTGCTGGCTTCAGGATTAGGCTGATTACTGTGGGTGACAACACACCCAAAAAGAAACCAAAGACAGATGGCTTGCTCTGAGTCATATTTTTTCTCACACAATATTTAATGTCAGAGAAAGTAGAGAGAGGAAAAAAAATAAGGCCCAGCCAGATCAGCCTGGTGTAGCACATTCTCTTGCCATGACGGATTTGGTAGCCAGGATTTCACTTAGGAAGTTGGTTGCCCTTTGGGACAGGATGCTGAATGCTGTCACTGAAATCAGCATTTCTCAGCAAAATGCTGTTGCTGATCCCAAGGAAAAACATTGGCCCATCTGCAAAGTGTTCGTTCTCAAAGCCATCTGATCCAACTCCTCCTACTAGACAGAATGTTTCTCATAATATTGTGCCTGTCTATCTAATACATAATGAACAAACATCATGTCTATTTATGTATTATGTGAATAATATGTGCAACATTTCATATTTGATTGAGAACTTTCTTCTATGAGAAGGAGAGTGGAGGTCAGTTTGTATACCAGGACGCTTGGACTGGAGGTGACGATTCCATTCTGGGCCTAGCGATCCATATTGCAGGCCACAGAGTGAGTGAGCTCTTGTAGACTGCCTCTCTCAGAGGGTAGATGGAGCATGAGTGCCATGTCATCCAGTCACAGGCGCTCTCAGGGGTGTCTCCCACACATTTCTACCATGTAGCCTTTAAGAAGTTAGGACCCGTGCAGATAGAGCAGATCAGATCCTGCAGGAGGAATGGACCCGTGTCGTCTGGAGACATCGCCGTCCCACTCGGAGGATGCACAGACCTCTCACCTACTCAGTTAGGCCTGTTGGAAAGGTGTGGATGGTTTTGCACACAAACTATCTCTCAGTTAGACTTGTTATTGCATCTGTGGCTAATGCCTAAACACATCCCTAAACATATGCTGTCATCTTTATGAACCTTTGATCAATTCCACCCACAGGGGACTGTGAGTGGTTTTCTACCAGTGTGAAATCAATCCTGGTTCTCCCAACCCCAACCCAGAGTGGTTTGCTCACCAGCTTTCTCCGGCTTAGTGTCTCCTCCAGTGCTGGGGATTTCTTTAGCCATCCTCTCAGTCCATGTCGTCTAATTTACATCTCACATGAGACAGTCACAAGCTCCTGTTTATCACTGGCAATTCACTCCGCTTGCTGCTCCAGGTGCTTTTCAGATATTAGTCCATTCCATGTGCTCAAAATCTCTACAAGACAGATACTATTAACATCTTCTTTTTTTACAGACAGAGAAAGCTCAGCATCGAAAGCCCTGGAGTTTCTACAGGTCCCATAGCTTGTCAAAGTCCTAAGGCAGAGGTGTACAGCTGCACACCAGATGCCAGGCTCCTCCACAGGCCTGGCACCAAAGGTGGGCATCTCAAAGGGCAGCATAAGCATGGTCACACACTGTGCCAGGGGACATGACAGACCTTTCCAAAGAAGAAGGTCCTGGGCTCCTCACTTGATGCAGATCAGATAATCTTTTCAAAGTCCCTTCAGCACTTTGAAGTGAAGCCATGTTCAGGGAATTAATCTTATACAGTATGAGCTATGCGTCAGCAATGCAGTACAGGTATTTGATGAATATTCACCAAGAGGAAGCAGCATATGTGGGTGCCTATGTGCGCAGAGACGTTGCATTCGGTTTGCCTAGCAGAGGCCTGAGCACTGGTGGCCTTGGGGGCCCGTGAACCTGTAGCTGACGATGATAAGCCACAGACAGGCAAGAGCTGTTGCCGCACTTACAAGCTATGAAAGAGTCAGCAGTGGTGGTTCCTATTCATGAATCATGAAAAAATGTATTTTATTTAAAATCAAAACTTCTAACTGGAAGGACAGATCCCTTTCAAAGCGTGTGTTTCCAATTTTGTCACTGGCCTAGTTATGGAACATCTAACATAACTGAGCCATAATGGGTTAGAACAGAGCGAGTTGAGAGTGGCTCCTACACCCCCTGGGAAGCCAGGGCTCCTGCGCACTGATGCCAGTGTCTGCATTCTGGGGGGATGAGGCTGAGCTACAGAATTTGGAAAGGGAATTGGGTCACTCTCTCTTGGTGGGGATACAACCCGGATTCTACGGAACCATCTGCCTGCCTCACTTGTCCAACAGATATAGTGCAAATGTGTGCTTCAAAGTGCAGTGCTGGGTACCTGATGCTTTGGGGCCAGGCAGACAGTATTCTAAGCAGGTTTGGCCCTTCCTGGTGAGTGAGGATCCTAGGTTTCTTTCTCAGCCTCCTCCTTATGCCAGAACTGAAGGAGGGCATTTTAATATATATATATATATATATATATATA
>NDGM011088329.1:0-14909 GCA_002564305.1 Octomys mimax
CCAGTGGATCATGAGTTAACACAAACTCTAGAAGTCCCCACTCCATGACTGCATGAGGCTTTGCGGGGACAACTAGACACAAACCATAACACAGGCCACTTTCAATAATTAGCTACAATGATTTTTCTTGCTATACCATTAGTAATTATGTATCACTGTAATGCAATGCCTTTATTTCAGGTAGATACCTAGAAGAGGAATAGCTGCATTGAATTTCTTTTTTTAGTTTTTTTGAGGAATCTCCACCTTCATTTTCTAATGGTTGTATTAGTTACATTTCTGCCAAAAAATGTAGGGTTCCATTTTCTCTGCAGCCTCATCAGCATTTGTTATATTTCATTGATGATAATCATACATTATAGATTAAAATGGAATCTCAGTGTTATTTTAACTTGTATTTTTAGTAATTAGAAATGGTGAACTTTTGTTTCATAGATTAATTGGGAATTTGTACTCACTGTAAGAAGTATGTGTTCATTTCAGTTCCCATTTTTGATTGACCTTTTCTATTGGGGGTCTAATATTTTTGTGTTCTTTATATATTCTAGATGCAACTCTTCTATCTGAGGAAAAGGAGAAAAATTTTCTATTCTGTTGTCTCTTCACTCTATTGGTTCTTTGCTGTGAGAAAGCTTTTCCATTTCTTTATGTTTACATGTGGAATTGTTTACTTATTTTCATTTGTACAATGTTCATTACAAGTTATAGGACTGCCATTAATATTCTGTGTTTATTTTTCTCTGTAATTTTCCTAATTTTATTTGTTACTTATAATAGTTTCTAATCAGACTTAAAATTTTATATGTAATTTTATCATTTGTAAATGATAGTTTGACTTCATTTTCTATCTGAATTCCAGAATGCTATTTATTTTTATTGCCTAATTTCCCTCAAACCTTCAGTAGTAAATATAAGTGGCAAAAGTTGGTATACTTCTTTTTGGATCAAGGGGAAAAAATTTACTCTTTTAAAAAAATCTATTTATTTATTTGGTACAAGGTCTTGCTATGCAGCTCAGACTCATAGTGATCCTTTTGTCTCAGGCTCCTTAGTGGTGAGATTACAAGTATATGTCACCACACCTGGTTTTGGTACCCGACTTGGTGTGGGGCTGGCACCACATGTAGTACTAGGGATCAATCTGGGATCTATGTGCTTGCCAGGCAGGCGCTTAGACCGCTGAGATATCTTCCAGGCCCAACATTTACTCTTTAAGCACTAAATATGATGTTAGCTGTGGGCATTTATCAAGTTGGAGATGTTCCTTTGTAATGTTAGTTTATGGAACTATTCTAATTGCAAAAGTATATTGAAATTTTCCAGGTGCTTCTTATATACCTATTTAGAGGGCCAGAGAAATAGCTGAGTAGAATAAGCACCTACCTGGCAAGCACAGGGTCCTGAGTTCAATCTCTGGTACTGCAAAAAGACAAAAAAATAAAAATATATACCTATTTAGAGTATCAAGATTTTTGTCTTTTATTCTATCAATAACATTAAAGTATGTTCTGATTTAGTGACAATCCTGCATTCTTTGAATTTATCTACTTGTTCATATTTCATCATAATCTTTGTTACTGGACTTGGTTTACAGAATTTTGTGAGAATTTTCTCCATATTCATAAATGATACATACATAATTTTCCTATGACATATGAAGTATGATCAAAGTATATAATAAATGTTTAAGGAAAAAAATCACAGTAAAAGACACATAGCCATGAATCCCCCAAAATACTCTACTACACCTTCAATAATATATTTATGTCATTATTCTTGCCACTTTGTGAAGCAATTGTAGAACTCCTTTTGCTGGATGTCTTTACAAATTAGGATTAAAAAGTACAGTGAATATTGCTGCTGAGTGAAATCCAACTGAAACTTAAGTTTCTAAAACCAGTACAGTATGTCCTCAAAAACTTTATTAGTGGATCTGTTACCATATGACTTCTCTAAAGTGAAAATGACTATGAAGTTAAGCATTTTTAATGGAGTCAGGACATTGAGGCAGCCAGAATTGTGCAACAAAAGACTGAAAAATGACTTCCAGAACTTTCTCAGAAAGTGACAATGATAAGTGTTTTCAAGGTGAAGAGATAAATGGCATTGTGTCTTTTACTGTAATAAAATTTTTAATTGAAATATAAACCATATGTTTTGATCACATCTTGTATTTTCAGATTTGGTTTCAGGGTAAAACTCAGTGTAATGAAGAATTGTTCTATTTGGAAGAACTGGTATCAATTATTCTTTAAATAACTGATAACGTATTAGTTGGGGCTATTTGAGCCTAGGGTCTTCATTGTAGTAAGTTATTAATTCAATCTCATTACTTGTTATACATGTACATACAGTGGGTATGTACCAAGTAGATGCCTGAAGATTTAGATAATATCTTATTTCTAATTTGTTGTTGTTGTTGTTGTTTGTTTGTTTTGGCGGAACTGGGGATTGAACTCAGACCCTTGCACTTGCCAGGGAAGTACTTGTTCTACTGAGCCATCTCCCCGGCCCCAATTTAGATAATATCAAACTCCATATTTACCTAAGTTTTTTTTTTACTCATTCTTTCCCTAGATCTTAACAACATCAGCATATTATTTTTTCCCATAATAAGTTCAGAGTGCCATTTTCCCTGAAAGGAAACATATCTTTCTTTTTTGTATATTTCAATTGCCAAATTGCTACTATTGAAATTTGGGGCCATTATGAATAGCTTCATAATCACAATTATTGTGGAACCATGACTAATGACCTGATAATTGAGAAGCTACTAAGTTACTAACGGGTAGGTAACATACCCATACAATGTGAATACAAGAATTGATTCATATTCCAAGAGTAACAGGATAGCACAAGATTTCATTACCCTACTCAGAACAGTGCAAAATTTAAAACTTGAAAATTGTATAGTCTTGGAATTTTCCATTTAATATTTTGATCATTTTACTGATTTTCACTGCATCTGATGAAAGCTATGCTGTTAATCCTATGCCTGCCATTTGGCAACACACACACATATGTACACAAAAATATGGTATATATACATATAATGTACATAACAGTAATAATTCTCCATAGATAATTCATGCTATATACTATTTTTAATCTTTTTTTATTTTAGACATTTTCTCTTGAAGTCTTCAAATTTACCTGTTTTCTTTTAGAGTGTCTAGCCTGTTATTAATCCCACTCAATATTATTTTTCTTTCTAATACAGTGTTTATATTCTCCATCTCCTTTCTTACTGTGCTAGTATTTTCTTCTAACTTCTTAGACACTGTATATTTTTATACCTTTAACAGAGATGTACCTTTTCCACCTTTTTTTTGTACTGGGAATCAAACTCAGGACCTCATGCTTGTCAGGTAGGAGCTGTGGCACTGAGAAAAACCCCTGGTCTCCACTTTTTCTATTTTTATCAGTGTAATCTTTTGGTCTGTTTCTACTAATTTTCTCTTTATTAGTCATGTCTTCCAGTTTCACTGTACAATTACTACCATTTAATGTAATGTCACATACTAAGATTTTAGACTGTTGAATTCTAGACATTTTTGGTATCATTTAAAATACTTGAAGGGCTTATTCTGGGATAATGTTAAGTATTTTGTAATACAAACACAGTAAGTAGAAAACTAATAAAAGTAAATTTCAAATAACTTAATAAAGTCTCATTTTATCAACTGTTATAACAGCATACAGTCTAATCTAATTTTGTTCTGCTACAAAAGCAATAGATATGTGTTGTCTATGGGATGTCCACTACATTAGGTTTTTTACCATTAGTGGAATACAAAACTTTACAATTCCTATGTTAGCTTGAGGTATTGCCAGTCTGCTACTTTCTGCTGAAGTTTTGAGGGCTGCTTCATACATATATTGATGAGCTATAGAAAAGTCCACATTAGTCTTATCTCTCTTCAACTTGTGGTTTTCTCTTTTCTTATATTATGCTCTATAAATTCTGGATGCCTGAGTTACCTTTGTTATGAACTCTGTTACTTCAATTTCTGAGATATCCAAATTGTTTTATTTCCCTTTTTCTATCATGCAATCAAGAAAATCTCTCCAGGCAGAGTGCCAGGTACTTGTGGGGTTCATATAATTTACATTTCCTTCTCCGGCATCATTGCCCTTTGCTATCAGTGGCCCATCATAGCTAGAGATAAAGGGTCCTCTTTTTATTATTGCTGCTTTTGAAAAACAATGGTAGTAAATTGCTGTCCAATGGGAGGTTTTTTTAGTTTAAAATCATTCAGAGGCAAACTGTTTTAATAACAGGACTGTTTTCTCATGCTACCTATAAACATTTTTCTTATGTACAGGTACAGGACACAGTATCCAATCCTAGGCCTCCTATATGATGACTATGAATATATACCACCAGGCAATGACACACAGACAATTGTGATTGAGAAAACAGAAGACAAATGGACTTGTGTAAGTTTATGTGATACTTGTAATCTTATTTTGACTATACTTTACCCTTTAAATGTTAAGGTGAAATATCAAGTGTCATAGACAATTATGAAAGAAAATGGGGAAAGATATATTTAATTGAAATTTTTCACCCAATCTTGACTATGATACCTATTTCCATAGTATTTAAACATTTTAAACTTTTTAAAGAGAGGAAATATGTCTATTTTCTTACTAGAGTGCTGGGAAGATAGCTTAGTGACTTAAAGCACCTGCCTGGCAAGGACAAGGTCCAGAGTTCAATCCCCAGCACTGTAAAAAACAAACAAAAAGTCCCCTAAAAAAGCAAGAGGCTCAGATATAATATTTTCTTACTAAACTGTAAGATCCTCCAGCTATAAATCTTTGTAGTGAGGCTGCTGAACAGGCATTTCAATGTCATGTACTCTAATATCCACTTTCTGAAACATCCTTGAAGATGAAATGGTAATACAGACTTCAACATCTATTTTCTAAGTACTTTAATTCATTGTAAAGTGTTGGTTATTAAAACCCTCTTCTTATAAAGATCTGACCCAAAACTTAGGTGCCTATGTGTACTTTCTTGACATGTTTTCTCTACTTTTCTAAAACTTTTACAAATTAACTTACTAAGGTAGTGATCATCAAAGAGAAAATGTGTATTTTCTAGCAACTCCAAATGTTGGAAGACAGTTTTGTTACTTATATGTAGAGGGTGGCTATATTCTCATTTAGAGAGTAGAGGCTAAAGCTGCTGCTAATTATTCTATAATGTGGAGGATAACCACTGACAAGAAATATACTGCCAAGACATTAGTTGTACTGCGGTTGACAGACTTTCTGAATACAAGAAAGTACTTTTAGGCTTATTTTTTTCTAATTGTATATTCCTACACCCTTTTTAGAGATTCTAATAGAAATCCGGTAAGATCATAGGAATGTGAGACATCTCTCAGGCGCAATAGATGAAAAAAGTTTTGAAATTTGAGCTTTCAAATCATACACAAATCAACTTAAAACATTTTGAAAAATAATGTATTTTGTTAAAATTCCTACCTGTGAAACTGCTTACATAATAAAAGCAGGCAAAGTTAATCAGTGATTATTAAAGTCAATAGGTGGTTATTATTGGGAGGTAATCACAGATTGCAAAGGAAGTATAAAGACATTGAAGTTAGTAATAATATTGTTTCTTGAGCTGGATGATTCATGCATATGCATGTTCAATTTCTAAAGCATTAGGTGCATATGTATATTTTCTCTACATGTTTATTCTACATCAAAATGTATACTGTGACGGGTAATTGTTGAATATACCAGTGGTAATCAAAATTCTACAGAACCTTTTGAAGAAATCTTACAATTACATTTCAAGTGTCCTGTTAATAAAATTAAGCATTTGGTAAAGAGACTTGGCTATTTTTCTTAGATCATTAATTAGCTTAGAGATACTTGTTTCTGTGATCAACTGTTAAAGGGTACCTGTAGAGCCAAGAATGTGAAGTTATTTGTTCCTATTATCAATTGAGCCAAGAATGTGATTAGTAGCAATTTTGTCACTCAAGAATAATTTCATGCTAAAATCTAAGACTTAACTATTGCTGTTACTAACCACGTGTGTTCCAGAAGTGGTAGCAATGTGAGAAACTCCCATATAAAGAGTTGAGAATGGTATCCATTTCTTCTTTATCCATTAAAACCTATAGCAATAAACATTGTATTTGATATCTGGAGGGGCGATAGAAACTGGTAGCAAGTTGAAAATATATTGTTCACAAATATAGAACCATATTTATTATTAGAGACCTTTGGTCATATATTTAATCTCTAAATATGACATAAAGAATGAAATCTATTCAATCCTCCTTCCTGCTATTCATGTATGTATGTTGACTAAGGCCAGAGAAATAATTGTTTCAAGATCATACCAAAGTACCACAAAAGTACAGTGCATTCCCTTTGTTTTTATACATATTAATTTTCTGTAACTGTGTACATAAATAATCTTTATGAACAAATTGTAAGATTACCTTTTTTTTCTTTTCTAGCCATGAATGAATCCACTGTAAATGATTATAACTCAGAGAAGGCCATGTCTGCACTTTGTATTTTAATTGTTATTTCTCTGTTGATAAAGACCAATCAAAGTTTTGAACTATACCACTATCCAGTGAATCAAATGGAATGACTTAATTCTGCAGATGAGTTTCTCCTGCTATTTATGAGAACTGAATCTTTTCTGTAACATTCATATATTCAGTATATATACAAACCAAAGAAGAAACCTGCTTGTTAAACTTTGATTAGAGATACTGTAGAACACAATCCACAGTTTTTCAGACAGAGTGCTTTCTATATATTGAACTAAGTTGTAGGGGGCAGAGACTTGGCAGATTTTCTCTGATGTGAGATGCATAATTCTGCCACAAGATTTAACAATGTTTTTAACAAAAAGAGGCAAAAGTCATTTGAAAAAATTTTAAAATAGTTTAGTGCATTAAAATGGTCTAAATTTGCTTTTCTCATATTAAGCCTCTGACTGAAAAATGTTTTATTGCATGTTATGTACAATTCTTGGAAACATATCAAAGGTGATAGTTAATTTCATTTAGCAGGGAAGTGGGATATCTTTTAAAATAACTAAATCTACTTAATTTTATATTATGCTACTTAGTCCTAAGTACATGTCAGTCCCTTTGCAAGTCTGTCATTTTGAAGCATATTTGCACTCAAATTAGCCCACTTGCATCCTTCAAAGCATGTAACACTATATTGTAGCAGTAGGCAGAAATAAGGTAAACTTTTTCATAGTGCCATTAAAACGTAACACTGAAATACTGTACAAATATAAAGGTGTAAGGCATAAATTATAGAAACAACACATATTTGATAGCTGTGTCCCACTTGAAAGAAAAGCTTTACAGTATTTAATTTACTCAGAAGTTTACAAAAATATTTCTTAAATACATTATAAGAATGAATTTTTAAAAGAAATTTCAGCCCATGGCAGTTAAAAACTCAGCACTTTTCTGACTCAATCTATGGCTAGGGAATTGAGGTTCATGAAAAGCTCCTTACCGTACCTAACATTTTTTAAAAAGTCATACAAAATTTATCAGTACAGAGAACTATATTTTCAAAATACGTATTTGGCTTCAAATTTGTGATTGATATAAACAGAAAAGGTAGTGCTGTCATTTCCTCTCACCAGTTTAAGGCAGCTTATATACGAAAATTGCAAATATATGAAAAAAGCAGCTTGTTTATATAATTTGTATTTTATTGTTTTCACTTTAGACTTGTCAAATAAAATTGATACTATAATGACATGCACAGTAATTTGCTTATGTGTCTGAATATGTTAATAATCTTCATGTTTGTCATGGAAGCTAGGGAAGGAAGTATTACAGATGGATATTTAGCTTAGCTTTCTATTTTCATCAGAGTTACTATCATTTGAGTATTTATTTTGGAACTAAAAAACACCACTCTAATAAAACAACCAAACAAACCATGCAAGGACTTCCTGATGTAAAATGCTACAGATGGCACTTAACATAGTTTGACCTCAAGTTGACTCAGATCACTGCTTCAAATTAGAATTTCTTTGCTTAAAAATCTAGTTTTTTATGGTCCACAACTTATTTAATTCAGACATAAGATTCCATAATACATTCTTGTCATCTTTATAATGATGCTTTTACTTTTTCTTAACATAGGCAGTACAAAAGGAACAAAATAAATCTTTAAAAAATTGTATCTCTACATCCATTTTATATCTCTACAAAACCCCGTATCTCCTCATTATTGCAACATACAAAGTTTTTTTTGAAAGTAAATGTGAAAGTATTTCTGCAGATAGTATATATTCCCCATCACACAAATTAAACTTATATTTCATCATGTTTGGGGGGAACTATCTGCTTGGGCCCCCTTCCTATCCCTCTCTTGGACAGGAGCTTTCTTTCTCTCAATAAATATATTCTGCTCATAAAAAAAAATACTTCATGTTCACCCTAGGATAAATAGTAAATAGAAAATACTTAAATACAGAACACAACCCATTTTTTAAAATAAAATCTTTAAAAATATTTATTCCAGAATAAGACATACTTTGTTTAGTCTGCAAAGGAATAGTGGAATTGTTATTTGATATACTTACATGATAACTACTATCAATTTTATGAAAGTTTTGCTAATCTTCTTGGACTCACCTCTTTTGTAGACAATGAAATGATAGGTCCATGGTCTTGAACTTTGTATTCTCAATCCATGCCATACTAAAATAATACTTTTATTACTGAAGGACATGTTTCCAAAATACTTTGTTAAAGGCCAGCCTTTGTAATTTTTGATTCCATAGACCACTTACTAATAGGCAATGTTGAACAGTCCTTGTTCATTCGTGCCAAGATTCAACAAAGCAGAACAGTCAGGTTTTTTTTAAATGGAGTATAGACTTT
Organism: Octomys mimax; assembly: GCA_002564305.1. NCBI lineage: Eukaryota > Metazoa > Chordata > Mammalia > Rodentia > Octodontidae > Octomys > Octomys mimax. Next base: position 8,904 of record NDGM011088329.1, read on the forward strand.
TTGATACAGTTCACTGTAGCGGTCTGATGACAGGTTGTGACTGAGAAGTTTTATAATCTTGGAGTGATAGAAACCATTTACAGCTTTCAATGGTACAAACAGCCCACTGTGGCATGCATGCTACAGATCTGCCAACACTGATCTAGGAAAACAGCATTTTGGAGTAAAGTGAGAGACTAGGGCTTACTTTAGAGGTTAGATGATACAATCTTTTTTTTTTCAGAACCAGGGATTGAACTCAGGCCCTTGCACTTGCCAAGGAAACACTTATTCCACTGAGCCATCTCCCTGGCACCCCCCCCCCTTTTTTTATACAATCTCAATACTGTCAATTGGTTCAGATTTTAAAATGGAGCAGGATTCTTTGAAATTACTTGGGAGATGTTCAAAGAAAAAGGTATATCATTTGAAATTGGCATATGGACTACTTTTAGCATAGAACACAGTGCTAGACAGAACTCTGAACCTGCCCATAGCAAACAATATGCTTAGATTTTTTTCTAGCATGACTTATGCCATTTAGAATTGACAAATAGATAAAACTACATTTTTGGATGGAAGCTGTTATGCATATGGTGAAGGTTTGTTCCAGTAAATTTGTATTTTTAAGGTAGTATTTCTTTGTACACTGGGCTGAATTCATGTTTTACCTGGGTTGAAGTTTTCTAGGCTAATTTATAAGAAAATCCATTCATTTGTCATCCAGCTCCACTCTAACAACAAATAACAGGAGAGATTTCTTAACACAGATCTGTGCACCTTCAGAAATTCTATGATTCATTCCTCATGTAACCACAGGTTACACGGGTCCTCTTCAAAATGTAAATAGTAACATTAATTCTTTCACAAAACTCTTAAATGGCTTTGCACTTTAAACTTCTCATAGGTCCTAATTCTTTTCATCCGTCACAGTTATCCACCCAAAGTTTGTTCTTTCTCAGTTACTTATATTTATAGAATTCTCAGCCTTCATCTCCCACAAGAACTTTATGTAACTAGCTCCTTCTTGCCACTCATGTCTCAGCTCAAATGATGTGTCCTCAGTAAGGATTGCCTCTACTCACTCACACATACTTATAAGATTAAGTAGAAACACGGAAGTGTGCCATAATTTCATTGGGTGCTTTGCTGTAACACAGTCATGTGGTAGCAACAAGTAGAAGCTTGCTAAAAATGTTAAATTATAGGATTCACTTTTGAGTTAAAATCTACATGTTACCTAGCTTCTCAAGTAAATTCCAGTTGAGCAGCACTGATTATAAGATGTAAATCTAATAGGTTTGTTTTTAAAGAACATTAATCCAATTGACAGATTTTAAATAGGTCTATACATTGAGGTGTGTGATTTCTATTAAATGCTGATTGACTGGAATACAGCTACATAGTTACATGCTCATTTCCAGAAGCCTTTCCTAAATATCTAAATCAATACTTCTTATTTATGTTGGAAACATGATTAGACTTATTAATTTCCCAGGACTACATCATAGAAACAGATTAAGAACCTTTGCTTTTCACCAGGTCTCAAAATAGCCATTTTTATTTATAGCATTTCATCATTGTTTTAGCAAATAATGTACATCCTTGATGAACAAGCATGTGATAGTCATCGTAAATATTTAAATTCCTAGCTCAGGTTGTTGTTACTGTATACAAAGTTCAACCAGATGTCAGAAAAGGACCCAAACTAGCTAAGAGAAGTTTTAAAAGTCTTTTAGTAAGGAATGAACACTAGAATAAAACTATAAATAAACTCATAATACCTTGAGATGCAATAAATGCTTTTTTATTGTATGCTCATTTCAATGAATAACATTGAGAAATAATAATCCCACATAACAGTGACAATCTTATTTTACAGCGTGTACATCATTTACAGCCACATAACACACACTTTTATTAGATTTTCCAAATTTAATATTCAGAAGTTAGGAAAGATAAAAAAAAATGTATTCTCAAGTAACTGATTCTTATCTGGTGCAAAAACAGAAAAGTGAACAGTATTTGAAACACAAAGCCACAATATAGCATGAAGTAAAATTACGTTGAACAGCTGAATATAAACATGAAGCAACTAAAACTTAAAAGTACACATCATGTGCATTATATTTATGAACAGATTTTCATTAAGTTTCCCTAAACCAGCTTTTAATATTAAGCGCCATTTTGATTTGCAGCATGCTAACACAAAGCGTTGTTAAAAGGATGCATATTTTAAATTTATACACTGTAAACTGAATACCCACCTCCAAACTCTATTGGCAGCATACTGTTTTGTTAAATACAGCATAAATACTGCCTCACATTGAAAATGTATGTTAATAACATGGTATATAGGTTTTAAAAATCAAAAACTTCAATAATGGCATAAAATTGCACCTTTAAACATTAGAGCAAGTAAAACTAGAACAATCATACTTGCTAAGACTGTCCTAAAAAAAAAACCTCCAAACATTATATTTAAGAAAACTGTGTTCTCTCAATTTAATCTTGAAATCATTAAGAAATATAGTGCTGTTATTGTTTGCAACACCAGTTGCATCCATCTTAGAGAGCCACATTTGACTCAAATATACTTTTGTCATATATGCAATACTGAACAATAATCAACTTGCACATAGGAAAAAAGGGAACTTTAGTCCTAGGATTTCACCTCAGATTTCAGCACAGAATTCTGTATGTTAAACATCTTACCTGTGATAAAATATTAGCAGCTCTGAAATTCTTTTTTTCATAGTACTGAATTACACTAACCTGTTTTTCAGTGAAATTTCTCTTAATGAATACACAAAACATTTGCTGTTTCTGGAAATCAGTGTCCAGTTACAATATAAAAGGCTCAATGATTAAGTGACTGATGAATTTTGTCTCCCCACCCTGTTTCTAAAATTGCATAAAAGTGAGGCTTTGCTTGCTATAGCAAAGCATTGTTAAAATCCACTCTTTTCAGAAACATCTGTCTCTAGTATGATCAACCAATTAAGGAATATGTATTTACTTCTCTGTATTTTAATTATGCATAAAATACTATTAAATAGACATTTAAGTCTTCTTGCAACCATTCTATGGTGCTTTTAAGTTCTTTAACTTTTAAGGGGTTATGAGATTTCCCCATCAATTCAAATATTTTAAGATCTTTAATACAAATAATGTAAAGTTATGATTTAATATTGTTTTCAAACTAGAAGAAACAGTGAGGTCTTCTTCCCAGATGTCATATAACATTTTCTAAATGGCTTTTTAAAATATATGTCTTACATAAGAGCCTCCTTGTGGTGCCTCATAATATGCTGATTTTTTTCTGATGGTCTACGGAATCCCTTCTTGCAGAATTCACACCTGTGTGGATAGTCTTTTGTATGTATTGAGATTACATGTCGTTTAAAGCCAGATGCATCTGTAGTGCTGTATTCACAATACTCACATTGGTAAATCTTCCTTCCAGTATGAGTCTTCATATGCTTTTTGAGCTCATTTTGTTGTCTGAACCCTCTCTTGCACCTTTTACACTTCAATGATTGATCCTTAGTATGAACTGAAAGGATATGACCACTAAGAATAAATGGATCTGATGTTTTAAAGTCACAATGCCTGCATTGATGAATCTTCCTACCCTTGTGAATATCACTATGCTTTTTGAGCTCAGATGGACGATGGAAACCTTTATCACAGACCTCACATTTGTGAGGGAAATCCTTGGTGTGGACAGATATGATGTGCCGCTTAAGGTCACTTGAATTGGTGCTCTTATGATCACAATGAGGACACTGGTGTGTCTTATGTCCTTGAAACAAATCCAGATGGCGTTGAAGCTCTCTTTCATCACCAAATGCTTGGGGACAATGCTCACATTTATATGGCAAATTATTACCATGCTTAGACTTAATGTGAGTTTTCAGATTAGACTGATCTGCACACCTGAAGACACAATACTGACACTGATATGGCTTCTCACCAGTATGGGTTCTCATGTGCTTCTTGAGTTCAGAGGGATGTCGAAAACCCTTTCCACACTCAACACAAACATGAGGAAAATTCTTGCTATGAACAGCCAGCAAATGTCTATTCAAAAGTCCTTGCTCTGCAGTTTCATAGTCACAATATTTGCATTTGTGCATCTTCGGCTCCTTATCTCTTAAGATAAGTTTATTTGAACTCAATGGGCTAGCCTCTCTGTATCTTCGTGTGTATTCTGTAAATTCATGAGATTTGTCAACTTTGTTTATAAGCTTATGGCTTTCTAAGTGGTTATGGAAACTCACTTTCTTGTTAGTTGTAAAGTCACAATCTGTACACTGATATTTTTTTCTCATCAAATGATCAGGATGATTCTTCATGTGCCTTTTTAAGAATCCCCTGGATTTAAACTTTTTTGTGCAAATATGGCAAGGGTATACTGTCAGGGGCTGCCCATCAGGACCTATTATAACAGCTAAATAAAAAAAAAGGAAATTGTGACATTTGGTCAGACTGCTTTGAAGAAATTTATAGCAAAGGTGCCAAAACTAGCTGACATTCACTTTTAGGAAACTATACTAGATGAATAAAATCCTGTAAGATAAAAAATGCACATTAAAACAAATATATTGTAAAGTAATTCGATTAAAAGTAATGAATGGCACTCTACTAAATACCACTCTTGCACCATAATGTTATCATATGTACTTTGAAAGCTAAAGTGAGCAAATCCTCTACTGTTAAAACAAATCTTAAAATTCTATTTAAAAAACATTTTTCAAAAAGGGAAAAATGGAGTTTTATTAAGTACCAGTCACAAGTTATAAAACAAGTCTACATGCTACACAAATAGGTACATGGAAAGTTCGACTATCCTGTATGTTACTGAGTTTTTCCTTTGGTTACAAAAATAATTGCACATTTGAACTTGTTATAATATTCATAAAGCAAAGTATTTTACCTGTTTGCCACTGCCTTGTTTCGCCCTTTCTTCTCTTCTTGGCTTTTTGTTTAAGGATTTTGTTGGTATTAATGCTATCACAAATTTGAAGGTACTGTGCTGCTGTATTACTTCTGTTTTCCAATGTTGAGTCCAAAGGGTTTCCTAGGAAAAATTGGTACATTAAACTAAATATATTTATATGTTTTTGCTTTAACGGAAAAATTAGTAAATTTCAAAATGTATACTCATCTTCATATTCTCCCTATCTCTTTTACACACACACACACACACACACACACAGTGATTATGCAAACACTTTGAAAATGGTATCACATGAAATAAATGTTAAACTATATCAATTTGATCAGCACAAACAAATGATTTAGTTACATGAATGTAACACAAGAAACTGAATGTTATGCATCAGTGAGATAGCTCAATGTTCTCAAGTGCCAGGCACAGGGGATTGCGGTTCGATCCCTGGCACCACATACCATGCCAGCCTTGCCCTCCAGGTGTGCTGAACTGGCCAAAAATAAAAAAGAGAAGCTGAATTTTCTAACCCTCTACCAAATCTTGGCATCAGACCACTTTCTCACCAAATGAGGCTTATGAAATTAAAATGAGTTAGCAAGAAATATATACATATTATCATAAATTAAAATAGGGTAAGTATATGATAATATATAATAAAATCATATATATGCTTTACAGTAGTGTAACTTATGTGAAGAATATTAAATACTAAGTATCAAGACTGATTCTAGGGATTAAAATTGATATGGCAGGCAATCTTGCAATTTCATTTTGATCACTGCATAAAGAACAATGTCCTTAACAAAACACAAATCTATCATGCCATCATTTAATTTAGCTTTAAAATGTATGTCTACAAAACTGTCAATTTAGCTTACATGCTGTGATAAATAGTTTTCATAAATTTCTGAGGTCTGCATTTAAATTTAGAGTCAAATACTGCCCAAAGGCAGAAAATAATAACCAGACACTTGGTCATAAGAAAGTCTCCTTGTGGGCCGGGGAGCTGGCTCAGTGGAATAAGCGCTTCCCTGGTAAGCGCAAGGGCCTGAGTTCAATCCCTGGTTCTG
>NDGM011088333.1:0-18640 GCA_002564305.1 Octomys mimax
GAACTCAGGCCCTTGCACTTGCCAGGGAAACGCTTATTCCACTGAGCCATCTCCCCGGCCCCTGGTTCTTTTTTTCTTCTTCCAACATTTCATTGTAAAAAATTAAAAACATACAAAAAAGTTGAAAAAAGTAATGCAATGAACACCTATATGCTCACTCCGTAAATTCAATTATTAGTATTCAGTCAGAATGCCCAGGAACAGCAGTGCATACTTGTTATCATAGCACTTGGGAGGCTGAAGTAACAAGATCGGAAGTTCAAGATCTGCCTGGGCAGCTTAGTAAAAAAATAAGCTGAGGGTGGTGGTACACATCTATAATCCCAGCGCTTGGGAGGCTGAAGCAGGAGAATCAACAAGTTTGAGGGCAGCCAGGACTACATAGTGAGTTCAAGGCCAGCCTAAACTACATAGTAAGAACCTGTCTCAAAAAACCAACGAAATAAATAAATAAACAAGCAAACATACATGCATACAGTAAAATATAATATGGGTTGGGGATGTAGTATAATACAAAAACCCTGTGTTCAATTTCCAGTGTCATTACCAAAAAAGGAAATTAATCATGTTTATTTATTTTGTCTTTTGTTTTTTTGTGGTACTGGGGATTGAACTCAGGACCTTGCGCTTGCCAGGCAAGTGCTTATTGTACTGAGCTGTCTTCCTGGCCCAGTCATGTTTATTTAATCTGTCTCTGTGTATAGCTAGAAGTCGGTCCTAGGTAGATTTCTCCACATTGGTTCTATGGCCTCAGTTTCTCCCCCTCAAGAGTCTCTTCTGGAGCTGGGGAATACTCTTAATGGCAGAGCACTTGCCTGAGATGTGAAGCCCTGAGTTCAGTCCCTAGTACCACAAAAACTAAATTTAAAAAAGCTCTGAGGATGTTCAAGTATTGCTGCTGCTCTGGGCCTTACAAAGTGAGGTCATGTGTAAAGGGTGGTGGCTGTAGGTATACCTGGGGGATTACACTCATTTTGACTTTGTTCCCTGTCTTTATGCCCTGCTCCTCTGACAACTCCTTAGTGACTGGCAGTAGCTTTAGTACACAAAAAGAGGTGGATGAGCCCCCACCTCCCAGGAGGGCCTCCTCAGCCCCAGCCCAGAAGACTGTGTTGGGGTCTCAGCTGGCTGGTGGGGAGTGTGTATTTGGTTCCTGTTTCAGTTGCTTCTGGGCCCTCTGGCACTGAGCCCTCCCTGGCTCCTGTTGAGAGGGATGAGGGTCTCTGCTGGCAAAGGGAGGAGGGAAGGTACTACAGGGGAGAAGAAGGAGGGTGTGGGGTACAGAGGCTCTGCACTCTTACCTGAAGTCTGCTTTGTGGTATTGAGTCCACTGATGGCAGGAGGCAGGGCTTACCAAAGATGCAGAGGAATATTCTTGTTCTTTGGGCACTGGGGTGTGTTTGTGTGTGTGTGTGTGTGTGTGTGTGTGTGTGTAATAGACTAATGGGAGATGTCATCTGTCTTTGTTGGACTAAGGGTCATTGTTGTTAGAGGTAGGGGCTGATAAGAGAGGTGTCCTTCGTGATTGGTGAGTCATCCCTATTTTTTTGATTTCGCAAGAGGCAGAATGTGCATTCATCACCTACTGAGTGATAGGTTCAATGCCAAGCATATAACACTCACCTTTAGTCTTTCACCTGTTTTTGGAGATAGAGCAATCCTACCCTGTTTTACTGAGGAAGAAACTGAGCCTTAATGAGGTAAATGTAATTTGCTCAAATTATTGACTACCAATGAATAGGAATTAGGGTTTGAACCCCAATCTTTTGTATTGTCTTTCAAAGACAACAACAAAACCAAGAGGCATCTGACCAGATTAAAGGACCAGCATCAAGACCCTAGCAAGTAGACCTAACATTTACATAGGTAGTGAAGGACGTTGGAACCTGGCTGGGCTCAGGGAAAATTTGCGAGGGAGGCTGACTCTGTTCTACTGTCTCAGTGTCCTGAGAAGGCACAAAAGAGCTCATGTAGGATCCGGAGTAGAGCAGGTGATTTTGGTGACTTTTCTCCAGGGAGGTGGCCCCCACTCTGGAAGAACATACTTCGCAGAAGCCCTGTCGGTCATGTCAGCTGTGGGCCTGAATGCTCTTTGGGTATGAATGTGATTGGTTTTGGAGTTCCATGTCGGTGCAGGTTGTCCTGAGCTTTCAGCCTTAGGAAGTATCCCCACCCTATCATACACAAAACTGTAGTTGCTGCCTTCATTTTTTTCCCCAAGGATCAGGATCTGGATCAGCTGCCTTTTGGCTGTGGGACTGGAGAACACTGTGTTTCCTATACTGAGGCCAGTTGGACAGCATGGGTCAAGGGTAGCTGTGGGGCCCCCCACCCAGTTCTGCAATGTTGGGTGGAGAGGATGGACTGGGTGGAGTATAGACGAGCTAATATGCACCAGGCCACACCCCTCCCAGCTGCTGGGAAGACAGAGCAGGAGCCCAGACTAGGGAACACACTGAGGGCCAGGGATAAAGTACAGAGTGGGGCTGGCCCTGGACTTAGTTGGCCTTCTGTGTGCCTCTGAGCCCTCACCCCTATCTGCCCCTTTCATTATTTGAAGATGAGGGTAGGATGGGCTTTAGGGGAGCTGGAGCTGAGCAGGGCAAGCCCCTTTCTTCCCATTTTGTGAAAGGTGATAAGCAGAAAGGATCAGCCTCTGCTGGAGACACACATAGGCCTCCATGCCGATGTGGGCAAGCACAATTCTTGTCCTGTTCAGGCAGGAGTCCTGAGGCAGGTGGGAGAGGCCAGCGCCCCAAGGCTTGCCAGGGATCAGTGGAAGAGGTCCCCAGGGAGCATGATTTTTGCAGAGGTTCAGGTGTTGAAGGGTAAGAGAAAGTCTTGAGGGGCAGTTGGGCTAATTAAAAAGGATTAAGGAGTGCCAGGTGATGCTGAGGGGGAGGAAGGGAGGGGATAGGGTTGAGTCATAGCCCACTGTTACCATGACAACTGACAAATAAATCCTCCCAGATTGGGGTTTGCTGCCCTATCATGCCCAGGCAGGACCATTATGGGACAAGGCACCTCAAGAACACATCAGTCATCTCCCCTTACCTAGCTCTACACCCCTGCTCCAGCCGGAAAGAGCACCCAAAGGCTGGGAGCAGGGAAGTCTGCCTTCATTTTGCCCTCTCTCTCCACTTCAGATCCAGGGTAGCACTATATCATTATGGCTTCCTGGGCATCTCTTAACAACTCCTGACCCAGTGATAAACAGTTCTGTTCACAGCCAAGTAAAGAAAATACATTGAGAAATTACATTAATCCCATCCCAGGCAGATCAGTTTCTGCATGCATCTCTTTCCCTCAAATAGCTGGGGTTGGAACCTGACCTCTACATCCTCCAGTCCCCACTAAACCCCTGAGAAGCCTGGTCTTATCTTTCTTTTCCTAGCCAAGAAGACCAGTGGGTTCATCGGGAAAGGGGATGGTTCCTGGCAGCCATGATTGGTGTGCTGTTTTGCTGCTTTCCATATCTCCCAGAGAGCAGATGGGTGTCTTGATTCAGGAGGAAGGCAAGGAGGGATCCAGCAAGGGGCTCCTTCTGAGCATGCTGCCCAAATGCACCCCCACCATGTCCCTATCGTTCCATGCCTGCCTGGGACTTTGAGGTTTCCAGGGTGGTAGTAGCCTGCTCCTCATCCTACCCAGCTTTTCCCCCACAGCTGCTGGAGTACTTGGGCAAGGGCAAGAGCATTGTGGATGTGGGGCTGGCCCAGGCCCGGCACCCGCTGAGCACCCGCAGCCACTACTTCGAGGTGGAGATTGTGGACCCTGGAGAGAAATGCTACATTGCCTTGGGCCTGGCCCGAAAGGTGAGCACGAGTACTGGGCTTTTATGCTGAGGAAACTGCTCAGCTCTGGGGCTATAGGGCGAGGGCCAGGAAGCTCCTAGGGAACCTGGAGTGGGGACACAGAGCAATGAGGAAACTCTGAGGCTGAGACAGACGATAGCTGTATAAGGCCAGGTGTGGTGCACACCTGTAACCTCAGCACTCATGAGACTGAGGAAGGAGGATCATCATGAATTTGAGGCCAGTCTGGGCTACATACTGAGTTCAAGTCCAGCTTGAACATCACAATGAGTCCCTGTCCCATGTGTAAGAGTGCACATGACCCAAGACATAAGAGTGTTGTGTCCGTACCACACACTGAGATCTGGGTATGTGCAAGCAGCCTGCAGCCCTGGCTTTCAAAGCTGAGCACCTTCCCCACCTTTCCTGTTTCTATTACCCCAGTGCCCTTGAGAAGTGAGAGATTGTGGGGTTCATATACAGCCATCTGTTTCCAAAAAATCACAGATTTGGATGCCTCTGTGTGTGTGTGTGTGTGTGTGTGTGTGTGTGTGTTACTAAGGATCAAACTCAGGTGCTCTACCACAGAGCTACATCCCCAGCTGTTTTTTTGTTTTGTTTTTTTTAATTTTAAGATAGGATCTCACTGAATTGCCCATGCTGGCCATAAACTTGCCACCTTCCTGCTTCAGGTTCCCTGGTGCTAGGATTACAAGTATATACCACTATGCCTTCTTTTCTTTTCTTTTAAAATGTATTTAGGACAGTGTCTACCAGGTCTATAGGGTCTCAGTTACCTAGTGATTCTCCTGTTTTCAGCCTCCCAAGCACTGGGATTACAGGCTTGTACCACACCCAGCAGCTCAGCATGCTCCAGCCCTGCACTCTGCCTAAGCAGGCGCTTTAGTCTGCTGAGTTGTCAGACTGGCCCTTTTTTGTTTTATTGAGGTGGTCTCACTGTGTAATCCAAGCCAACCTTGAACTTGAACTGGCTTTGTAACCTAGCCTTGATTGTGATCCTCCTGTCTAAGCCCCAGCTCCAAAGGCCAGAACCACAGTGTATTACCACACCTGGTCTGTCTGCTTTGTATGTGTGGTCCAGTAGATTCTCTTTTTTCTTCTTGGCACAGGATTATCCCAAGAACAGGCACCCTGGTTGGAGCAGAGGGTCTGTGGCTTATCATGCAGGTGAGTAAATGGCTGTCCCAGGAAGGTAAGACACAGGGACTATTTTCCTGGCTCTCATAAATGGCTGCTGTTGCTTCTTCTTCTGCTGCTGCTGCTGTCACTGCTACTGCTGCTGCCACCGCCTCTCCTCCTCTTCCTCTTCCTCTTCTTCCCCCCCCCTTTTTTTTTTGGAGACAGGTTGCCCAGGTTACCTTAAACTTGGAGTGATCCTCCTGCCTCAGCCTCCAGAGTGCTGCAATCACAGGCATATGCTACTATGCCTGGCCTAATAAATAGTCTCTTTTCCCTTCCTAGGCTTCTTGTGCTTTCTCCTCATCTTTGTTTTCTTCCTAGCCTTGAAAGCCAGAGAAGCAAGACATGGGTGGGAGAATTGGGCCAAACTGGACATTCCAGGCCTCTGAGTTGACTCCCTCTGCGCCCTTCCTGCAAACTTGCCCATTCATTTTCTTTCTTTCTTTTTGGTCTGCTTGATATCCTTTTATCCTTTAGGGCTTTCTTGAGAAGAGGCCTGAGCCTCGGCTCCTGGTACTATCCCTCCCGTCCCTTGTGTACTTCCCCCAGCTTTCCTTTCTTCTGGCCAATTTTCCCTTGGGCCAATGGATATTGTGTCCTTTTTGTTTGTGTGTTGTTGTTTGTTTGAGATAGAGTCTTGCTATGCAGTTTGGGCTAGCCTTGTGTTCACTTTTGTATGTGTCCTTCTTTTTGAATTGGTGTTCCCTTCCCACATCTGTCTCTCCACTTGGGGTACATTGTCAGCTTTCCTTCTTCAAGTGTGTCCTCTCCATTCCCTCCAACAGATGATGGGAAGATCTTTCATGGCAGTGGTGTGGGGGACCCATTTGGACCACGTTGTTACAAAGGGGACATTATGGGCTGCGGAATCATGTTCCCCCGGGACTATATCCTGGACAGTGAGGGTGAGTGAGGCCTGGGAGCAGTTAGGTTGCTCAGGGGCAGAGTGGGGGGCACCACAGGAACTCTGGTTTCTGGTTTCTAGGGGACAGTGATGACAGTTGTGACACAGTGATCCTATCCCCAACGGCCCGGGCTGTCCGGAACGTCCGGAATGTCATGTACCTGCACCAGGAAGGGGAAGAAGAAGAGGAAGAAGAGGAAGAGGAAGAAGATGGAGAAGAGATAGAACAGGAGCATGAGGGCAAGAAGGTGGTGGTGAGTAAGCAGATGATGGGGCTTGTTCCAGAGTTCCTGGGTGGGCAGGAGCTGGCAGCTACTGTAAACAGGGCTCTGGGGCAAGGTTAAGCCAAGGCAAGCTCTGATGGGGGCTGTTTCCCAGGCTAAAGATGCCCCCTCGTGGTCACTTCTCATATCACTTAAGTCTTCTCAAGCCAGTGCTGAGGTTTGGGAGTGAGGGGCTTGAGGCCTCAGAGAGGCCAGGTTGTGCTCCATTCTTCTTGCCTCCACCTCCAGGTTTTTTTCACCCGGAATGGCAAGATCATTGGGAAGAAGGATGCTGTTGTACCTTCTGGAGGCTTTTTCCCCACCATTGGAATGCTGAGCTGCGGGGAGAAAGTTAAAGTAGACCTGCATCCCTTGAGTGGCTAGGGATGTAGAGTTTCCCCTCCACAGCCACCCTTCTCCTTCTGCAGGGCCAGGTGCCCAGTTCCTCGTATCTTCCAGGACTGCTTGCCCAGCAGGTCTTGGGTGGGGGGTGGTCGCACAGCCTAGGCCATCAGACTACCTTTCTGACCTGGTCCCACCTTTATCATCAGTTCCTGGGCCTGAGTCCCTGGTTGGATAGAAATGGACCCAAAGAATGATGTTGCTATATAGGGTTCTCCCTTGCTTTGGCCTGTGATCACCTGGATGCCCCTTTCACTGGCCCCAGGTGAGTGGAGAAGAGTGAACCCCCTGACCCCAGCTGCTATTTGGGCATGAGCTTTGCAGAGGGTGAAGGAGTCATCTGTGTCCCCTATTTACCACAGTATTTCCCAGAACTTGCTTTTGTTCTCTGTCCTCATTGTATGAACTGTTGCTGCTGTCCTCCTCCCAGCTGGGCTAGGGGGCCACCCTTGGGCCATCTCCCTCTTTTAGTGGCTGCTGCCCCAGTCCTTCAGGGTCTCTGTTCTCTCCCTTGAGAGCTGGCTTCCCCATACCTCAACGCCTTCTGGTGTCATCCTCCCACAGAGAGCCTGAGACTCTTGCTCCCCCAACTGGACACACTGATGGCTGCCCAGGGTGTGAGCAAAAGAGGGCTGTGGCTGTGAGGTGGTATGGGACTAGCACCTTTGCTCCTGTCTCCTTATCCAGCCATGGCACTGTTGTCTCTAAATTCCTGGGGTGATCTGAGGCTTTGAGGCATATCTCATGCTGTGGTGAGCCAGCCTAGAGGCGCAGTTTGGCCCCTTGCACCTTTTCCTGCCCTATGTCCATCCACCCCACACTCCAGCTTGCTGCTTGTGCCAGTTGCCTGTTTGCTTCCGTGTTTGATGCTAGCACTTACATAGACTCCCATCTCCTTGTGCCCCTTGACCCCTGAGCCTTCCCCTTAACAGTGACTTCTGCTGGGAGGAAGCGGGAGCAGGAGCCATTGGCCTCGGTTTGCACAGAGTGGGTAGAGCCATGGGGAAAGTGGGTGTACTGTGGTGCTCCTAAGGCCCCTGTGGCCATCCCTTTTGGCCCTGCACTATGATGTATGAAATGTATGTACAGATGAGATATGTTTATACAGCCAATAAAGACAGAGTTTCCATATTTATCAGTATGGCCAGAATGGGAGTCCTTCCCAGGGCCAGAGGGCGAGGGGCAGCTGAGGACAGCTTGCTCCAGGGCAGATGTGGACACTGCCGGGGCAGGGATGGATGATACATGTTCCATGGGCTGGGATGCTCCCAGGAAGCTCAGGTATGCTTCTGGGCAAAGGAGGCTTTCACCTTCCTGTAAGTAAGGTCTCTAACAAAAGTTTGTAGAAATTCTTTATTACACAAAAATAGACTCTCTTTTTTTCCCCCTGTCCATGTGGTCCCATGCTGATCTCTGCCCCAAAGGGAGGTAGAGAAGGGTGTGACTAGCTCCCCCTTCTCTCCCCCTCTCCCCACCATGCTGGGACCTGCAACTGGGTGGAGCTGGCAGGGTCTGGTTCCCCTGCAAGCTGATGTTCTGCAGGTGGGGCTGTCCTGACCCCCTTTGGGGCTTAACGACTGATGCCTCCTCACCCTTCACATGCCCGTCTCTTCCATCTGCTCACATGCCAGATCATCTCATGGGCCTATCCACTTAGCTTAGCAGGCTGGGTGGGGAGGAGCAATGGCCCAGCACAATGCCTGCTCCCCTTTCTTCAGGGAGGGCTCCTGGGGCACCTAGTCCAGGCCAGGGAAGTGAGGGCTGTGTGGTGCTGGGAAGGTGCAGTGTTGACGTGGGCTGTAAGCTTGTGGCCTTCCTTCATTTTCTCTGGCCAAGTAGAACTTTGGTGATGAAGGTGACAATGGCGCCTGCAGGTTGTTCTGGGTCCAGCTCCGCAAAGAGATGGCACACATTCTCCCAAGGGCTTCCTGGCTTCTTGGCCACAAAACCAAAGATCCTGGAGGAACAAAGCCAAGGTAGGGTGGGGCCTTCCCACCCTACCATGGGATAGACTGGCCATGGATAGGCAGATTCTTGTCAGGACTGAGGAGGATGGAGGTGTCAAGGCCTTGGGAGGGAAAGGCTGAGTTCATGGGGGAGGCTTACTTGGAGGTGGTGCCATCTGGGTTGGTCCATCTGTAAGAGGAGAAGAGCTGTGAGAGAGTGCAGCTCAGGCATGGCTGCTGAAGGAGCTGGGCTGGGGAAGGCTTAGAGGGAGGCTCACCTGTGATCCTGAGGGTCGGTGCTAGAGAAGGTGATGCTGCTCACTGGGTAATGGCGGCGGAAGAAAAGCCTGTGAAGAGCAGGAGAGGCAGAAAGTTCACACTTAGAAACATGGGCCCCCAAGGCTCTCATCGGTTCCTCGGGGCAGGTGCCCAGACTTACTTCCTTTGGTTATCTGTTAGCGTAATCCCCTGGGCTGAGACCTTGAAGTGGACCACAGCTGGTGTTGGGCGAGGGCTGCAGCTGAGAGCTGCAGAGCTGGCCTTGGCCACAGCTTGGGGGCCTGTCAGTGATTCTGTCTCCACTGAAGTCAGGTAGAGCACACTGCAGGCTAGAGGGCCAGGAAGTGGTCAGTGAGGGAGCATGGCCCAGTGGGTTCCGAGGTGGGTTTTTGGTTGCTCCCCACCCCCATCCGCTCTTTCACTTTCCCCAGACAGCAATGTCAGAATGCACAGAAGTCTCGTGGGTGTCACTACCTGCACCTTGACGCAGGAGGTCTGCTGCTGTGCTCATGTTGCTGGGCACTGAAGCCTCCGGGGCCTCTTCCAGAGGATCTGGGGGAAGTGAAGGCCAACAGGGAAGGTGAGAAAAGGGAGGAGCATTCCCTGGGAGCTAGCAAACTCCTTGTCAAGGGAGAGTTGGAATCAGGGCTCTCTGGGTTCTGCCTGGGCTAGAGGGGCAGGGAGCAGTGAGGAACACAGATAACCCACCTTTACTGGGAATACACAGGCAGCAGGGCAGAGAGATGGGGGAGATAGAGTGTTGAGAGACTAAAGCAGACAGGCTACCTGTGGGAAAGGAGGTAAGAGAAGTCATAAATGCCTCCAGTGCTCCCTTCTATCCTCAATTCTCTTGGCTTCTCCCACAGCCAGCCTGGTAGAACCATTCCCAGGCTCCCACTTCTCACCAAAGTAGGGCTCGCTGGGACAGCCCTTGATCTTCACCCCTTTGGGCCCAGTCTCAATGAGGAAATGGCGGACCAGCTGTTCCAAGGGGTCCCCTGGTGGAAGGGGAGAGGAAAGTAAGGCTTTACCAGATCCCGGGTCCTTAGCTCCTCCATTGATGGCCCTCTCCTGAGTAACAGAAGGCTTTTCCTGCCTCTCCTCAAGTGTGTGCCTCCCTGACCCCTACTATGTGGCCTCTTCAAACTCTTCCCACCTCCTTCTGCCTCCCTTGGACTTAGGCATGCTGTACCTTTCCAGGGTTGGGCACTGGGTGGAGGGGTAGCCACCTTGAGGGCTAGTCCATAAGCTCCTTGGAATGAATGACTGTCCCTGATCAGGAAGGCTCCAGGGTCCTTGTCCTTCAGCAGGGCAATGGCTGTAGGGCAGTGGATAGGGGTCAGAGGGAGGAGAAGTTTGCACAGTGGTTGGCTGAGCTACAGTGCCTTTTCCTAACAAGTTTCTAGGCCTCTGGCCATGACTGCTGTAAGTGTGGAAGGAGTCTGAGGAGAGAACTTTATCATTATTTATTTGAGACAGAGTCATGCTACATAGTCCAGGCTGGCCTCAAATTTGTAACCCTCCTGCTTAAAACTTCTCCATGTTGGGATTACAGGCATATACTGCCACAACCAGTCAGGGACAGAATCTTCGAGAGTTCACAGAGGTTTTGACAATGTTGAGTCTAACCTCCTTGGGCCCAAAGCCCAGAATCACCTGCTAGTGAGAAGTTTGGCCAAGGTAAACAAGCTGAGACAGGAGGATCCAAGTGATTCAACTAGGATTGGACTTACAAGCCAAGACAGAAGCCCTGGAAGTTGGGACAGAATGACAGCAAGCTGGCTTCTCACCTTGGTCACGGGACAGGTGTGGCTTGTACCAATATTTGGATGTATCCTGGACAAACTTGACATTGCTTTGGCTCTCTTGTGTAGGGGGCTCTAAAACAGGAAGGGGAGTTCAGATCCCAGAATTCTCCAGTCTCAAGTTCCCTTCTCAGAGAATGGGTTTACTCATAGTTGCCCCACCCTCTTAAGACCCTCATACCTGGGGATTGGGTAGCATTATCTGGGAGCAGAGGTGCAAAGGTGACATGATGACTGGTGCCTCTAGCTGGTGGTGATGCCTGCTCTAGGCCCCAGGATCCTGGCTGTTGCCCATGCCCAGGGAGATGGTGTTTTTCAGGAAGTGGAGGCTGAGTTGGACCATTGGTCTCATAGGATGTGGCCAGGGGAAAGGCAGGTGTGGGTGAGCTCTGAGGTGGCTCTGGGTTGGCCATAAGCCAGGGCATCTGGGTGGGCACAGGGGTGAGAGGTGACCCATCTGGGCTGTCTGGGGGTCCTCGAAGTCCCTGCCAGGGAGCATGGCGAAGGCCGGGAAGTGTGGTGGGCACAGGACCCCGAGGACTGGTACTGTCTGAGTGGCCACCTGGGCTTCTTTCCTGAGGCCAATTATTAGGTGAGCTGGGAGAAGAAGTTAAGGAGAAAGGGCTCAGGCCCCGAGGCTCTGGCCCACTTCTTGCTGGCTGCTCAGGAGCCTTCTCAGGGTCTCCCTGGGAAACAGGGGGCAAGGCCTCACTGGGACTCAGTCTCTGAGTGGGTACCAAGGTGGGGGACCTGGTGTTCTGTTGTCGGCCACTGTAGGGTAGAAGGACAGACAGTCAGCAGAGCTGACTGGAGCTCCGCTTGGAGCTCCCACCCCTCCACTGCCTGCTTAGACACAGAAGTGACAGCATGCTCAGCCCCTCTGTATACCTCTCCTTGCCCTGGACTGGGCTGCTGGTGTGCAGAGGTGTGGAAGGACCAGATAACTCTGAAGAGGCGCTGCATTGTACATCTCGGGGGGACCGAGGCAGTGTGCTGTGCCCACTGGGGCCCTCCCTCCAGGACAGTGGCTCAGGTGACTCTGGTAAGGAAAGAGAAGGGGCTATAAGCATGAACTGACTGAACATTTCATACCCTGTACCTTCTTTCTTCCCATGATCTTCCAAGCCCTTCCTCTGTCTTAGGCATGTCCATTCCAGTGACCCTCACCTGTAGATGCTAAGGGTCCTGCTGAAGCTAGTGGGTATTTGTCCCCTCTCTCCTCCACAGGTATCTCGTAGCTCAGCTTCCTGGATTGTGGGTAAGGTGGGCTGCCCGGGGAAACAGAGCCAGCTCGTGGTGAGTGAGCACCAGGGCTAGGATGCCCTCTGCCCTCACCTGGAGATCCATATCTGTGAGGCACCCGGCCATATGCTGGACAGTAGTTGGGAACTGCTCCTCCATAGCCATACGTCACCAGGGCAGGGTACCCTGCATGCCCATACCGGCCTTCAGGGCACAAGGCATAGGAGCAGCCTTCATGTGATTCCTCAGCCACCTTGGGTGGCTTCAGGCAGCTATAATCAGGCATGGGAGCATGGTGATGCCCATAGGCTGGCACTAGGAGAGGCAGTGGGTGCCCTGGCCGCACTGGGTGTAGGACAGACTTGCTTGCCTCACTGGCCCAGCCCTCTCCAGCCTCCCTCTCCAGCCGCAGTCCATAAAGGGCTGCTGTGGGCAGTGCCAGCTTCTCCTCACAGGCTGGGCACGAGCATAAGGCAGATACCCCAGGGTCCTCCAGGATCACCACCTCCCGGTATCCTGGGGCACGGTAGCTGAAGTCCCCATTGGCTGGCTTTGCCAGCTCAGACGGGTAGGGGTATGGCCCCTCAGACAGGGATCTGCAGAGGCGCCTCTTCTCCACGGAGGCCTCAGAATAGCCCTGGGGAGGACCTTCATAGTTCCCATAGGGCACCCGCCGCCTCTCCAGGGTTCCTTCTGGCCGGTAATATCCACCATTGGGGATCCCACAGGGTTCCCGGTAGGCCTGGCGGCAGGAGCAGTGTCGGCTGAGACCAGGCCTATGGGTTGAATACGTTCCGAGGTGGGGGCCTCCGCCCACAGAGGGCTGCTCTTCATCATCCAGGATGGCTGTCTCTCGCCCCGCTCCCCGGCTCCCACTGGCCACTCCACAGCCTCCCAGGAGGCGATCGAGCTCCAGCCTCTCGGCAGCTGTCGGGGGTGGCCGGCCAGGGGATTCGGCAGTGGGCTCTGTGGTCAGTGTGGATGAGTGACCAGAGTCGCTGCTGACAGAGAGCATGGGGGGCGGTGGTGGCTCTGGAGAAGGAGCTGGTGGAGTCTGGCGGGGAGCCCGCTGCACCTGGGCATAAGGGCTACCATCCACGGGTCCCCGTGTGTGGGTCAAGGAGCCTGTGTGGGAAGGAAGTGCAGAGTTAATGAGCACGGACGCCCACCCTTGAAATTCCGGAGGGCGCCCCCTGCTGTCTCCTGAGGGGACTCTTTCTGGGAAGGAAGATGCGCGCTCCCTCTCCATGCCATGGCCCTGCACTCCCACCTGCCCCAGGGCAACCCCACATACTGTCCACGCTGTCCTCGTGGTGTTGGTTGAAGTTTTCATAGGAGTCCCAGCGCACAGCAGGCTCTGCGGTATTGTAGTCCACAGAGACGGAAGGGTCATTCCGTGGGGTGCTTCCTATAAATGGGCCACCCAGGGGGTGAGAAACTGGGACATACAAGCCTGAGCATCCACTTCAAAGTCCCCACTCTTACCTTTGATTTTCTCAGGACTGGAGGAGAAGACAAACTCCACAGAGGCTTGGAAGGGGAACCTCTCATCTGTGGGGAGGGGACAGTGAAAAGTCAGGCCCCGCTGCCACCTCTCTTTCCTGCCCGCCCCTACCTGGCAGACCTTATAGAGCTCCAGTCCCCACACCACTGGCCTGACTCACCTGCCCAGGCCTCGTCCAGCTGGTCTTTGGGGAAGGTGAGCCGCGGTCCATGGATGGTACATGTGTGGAACTGAACTCGGAACACAAGAGTCCGGTCTGTCCCCCGGCTGCCCTTGTGATAACAGGTTACCTGGTGAAGGGTGGAGATGGACAGTCAGGACTTCATGTCCACATTTTTTTTTTTTTTTTGTGCCTCTGCCCTGGAGACTGCCTGGCCACAGCTTCTGCCTTGCCTCAACCTCAAGGTAACCACTCCATGGGCAGCCAGGACAAAATTAAAATCTGTGGGATTTCCCTTTCCCCCTCCAGTCTGCCTTGCATTACTAAGTCACCAGGTGACTGCAGGCTTCAGGACACACCCCACCCCCTACCCATTCCTGGGCTCTCCTTGTTGCTAAGATCCTCTTACCATAACATCACCTTTGAGGAGGAGGGCTGGTTCCAGGCTGATGCAAATTTGCTGGGGACCAGGGCCTGAGATGTGACTGTGGGGCAGAGAGAACTAAGTCAGAGGCACTAGGTAAGTGCAGAGGTGGCTATGCCATCATGAGGGAGCCAGACAATCAGAGTGAACTGTGCGGGGAAAGACAGCTGAGCCTCAGCTTGTCCATCTAAAAAATGGGTTCTATGGTGGTGGTATTAATTTTCAGGTATAGTGGTTGAAGCCAGGTCTGGGGAGGCCAGAAAAGCAGGCATCTAGGGAACAGAGCAAGAGAGACCCTGGCCATGGAGGGTCAGGAGCTTGGGAACGAGACTCACTAGACTCCAGATGTGTAGACGAGCTGCATGGACTGGTATATTTTGAGGAAGGGCTGGAAGCCTGAGGGGCAGAGGAGAAGGTGCTTGATTGGGTGCTGAATGGAGGGAATGGGAGTGGCCTCTGTGGAAGACCAGGTGGACTCACCTGTGCTGGGTTCAAAGGCTGGCAGCATGGGTACAAGCACATAGTGTAGGAAAAGAGGGCTGCTGTTCATCCGGATGGAGCCAGACAGCAGCCCGCTGAAATAGCTGATGTACCTGGTGGGAGAGTGTCCGGGAGAACAGAAGCCTCTTCCTCTAGAAGACTCCTGATATCACTTCAACTACCTATCCCTTTACGCAAGTCTCCTCAGCTCTTCCTCCTACCTTCCAGCTCAAACTCAAAGGTTTTGTTTGTACTTGCCATTCCCTCTACTTGGAATGCTAGATCTCCTTGGTCTCTGGGTTGTACTGGCAAGCCCTGCCTATCTCACAAGTCTCTCTTTATCACAAGGTCTATGTTTTCCTTTCTTTTTCTTCTCTTCTCTCTTTTTTAGGTACCAGGGATTGAACCAAAGACCTTGTATATACTAGGCAAGCAGTCAAAGCTACATCCCTAGCCATCTTTATTTTTATGTAATTGGTATAGGGTCTCACTATGCAGCTCAGATTTGTAGTGATCCTTCTGTCTCAGCCTCCCCAAGGCTGGGATTACAGGCATGCGCCACCACACCCAGTCTTGGTGGCCAGCTCAGCAAGCCTGGGGGCAGGGCCAGTATGTCATGTGGTGCTGGGGATCAAATCCTGGTCCCTCGCTTGCCTAATCTGGAGCTTGGTCTGCTGAGCTGTCTTACTGGCCCCATTTTTATTTTTTAATTTTGAGACAGGGTCTAACTAAATTGCCCAGGCTATACTTGAACTTGTAATCCTTCTTCAGTATCTCCCAAGTAGCTGGGATTACAGGCATAAACCACTGCAGCAGGCTTAACTTTACAGAATTTATCCTATTCAGAGTGATCTACTGATTCCCAAGCTTGCTGCCTTCTACACTGCTAACATATCAGCTTCATGACAGCAGGGACCTGGTTTGTTCTGACTTCTCAGCATTCAGGACCGTGACTGGCACGTAGGAGTTACCAAGTTATGGTGTGCTGCATGAATGAGAGAACACATCTACCTGGTCAGGCTACTCACCGGCGCTGAGAGGGCTGCAGTTCTGTGGCCACCTTGTCCTCACAAAATTTCCGCATGGTGAGAGTAGCCAATGCCTGGTCTGCCCTGAGGAGTGTGAGACCAGGTTGGGGATTTATGGATAATTTTGTCCTGGCTGCCCGTCCCAAAGTCATAGGGAAGGAGGAGCCCAGAGTGGTGACAGGAGAATTAGAAACACCATAAAGCAGTCACTTGACTAGTCATTGGGCTTCAGGCAATTGTTCCCTAGACTTTTACTTTTCTCATCTGAAAATTTTTGACTAGGTTATGGGTCAAATTGTGTCCCCCACCAAAAAAAAGATATATACCTCAGAATGTGACCTTATGTGGAAATAGGGTCTTGCAGATGTAATTAGTTAAGATGAGATCATGCAGGAGTAGAGTGGACCTTTAATCCAATTCGATTGGTCTTTATAAGAAAAGAAGAGGTATCGCTTCTCGGCCTTTGGCTAAGATCAAGTATAGAACAGAAGAGGAGAAGACATACAGAGACACCATGTGACAACAGAGGCAGAAGCTAGAGTGAGACAGCTATAAGCCCAGAAGCACCAAGGTTTCTGCCCCCACCAGAAGCTAGAGGCAAAGAAGGGTTCTACCCAGAGGCACAGACAGAGCAAGGGCCTGCTAACACCTTGACAGTGGGATTTCTGGTCTCTAGAATCATGAATTCTGTTGCTTTAAGGCACACTGTTTGTGGTATTCTATTATGGCAGCCCTAAGAAACTAATACAAGTCACCCTCTGGAAACTATGGGGAAGTATAAGCCATAAAAGGAGGTGAGACATCAAGTTTACAGTGAGGCACTTTCTGAATACACAGGCAGCCTCCTACTCGAGCTCAGGATGGCCACTGGGACAGCGGTGCTCAGGCGATGGGGCCTCACCCTGCAGAGATCTTGCTGTAGTGCATATAGGCAGAGACGATGACCCCGAGCTTGCCCTTGCTCCCCTGAGAGACAGAGAGACAGGGATGGAGAGGCTGTGGGGCCCCAGGCTGAGGAGGCCCCAGCTGTGACCTGAGGCCCCAGCCCACCTTGCAGTAGAGTACAACCACATGCTGTAAGTCAGCACTGAGCCACGTCTCCATGGCTTTGCAGATAGAGCACAGTTTGTCCAGAGGTGGGGCATGCAGCTCAGGCCAGCCAAAGTCCTGGACCTGTGGACACAGGGTACAAGGAGAAGGGGCAGGAACAGAGAAAGATGGGTGGGGGTCCAAAAGGGACAATAGCAATCCCTNAAAAAAAAAAAAAAAAAAAAGGACAATAGGAAGGGATATGGGACAGGGGTCTGCTAACTATGCACAACAATCCCCTACCCCCTTGCTTTCTTTATGAATATAGTGGGCTGATATCTGCTGCTCAAGTTTCGGAGTGTCTCAAATAATTTTTTTTTTTTCCCCTGTGGAACGGGGGATTGAACTAAGGCCCTTGAGCTTGCTGGGCAAGCCATTATTCTACTGAGCCATCCCCCCCAGCCCCTCAAGTAATTTAGGAGTCATGTGCATAAGTGCTTAAGGGTGAAAGTGATGCCAACTGCTACCATACTATTAATAATAAGGGCTGGGGTTGTCTTGGGCCAGGGTAGTTTGGTTTGGTGGCTGGGCAGGCCATTTCCCCCTACCTTGGGGTTTAGGCGGGTCAGGTCATGTCTTTTCTCTGAAAGGTTGAAGAGCTGAAACGAAGAGGAGGGGTTTAGACATTGAGGTGCACTGGAGGTGGACACTCAGTTAAGAATCCTTTAAAATAAGGAAGCAGCCCCGCCCCTCTCCCCTGCTCCGGCTCCCGGGCAGTGCTCTGGCCCTGCCCCGCCCCGCCTTCTGGACTGCTGTCAGTGAGTAGCCTCGCCCATCCGTGCATCACCCAGGTTTCTCATTGGCTGACTCTGGCAGGCCCGTCCCTCACCAGGTACTTGTCGCGGTGCTTGGATTGCAGCACGTGGGCCAGCTCTCGCAGGTGGCCCCGGTGTCGTTGCTCATCCGGCCGAGCTGGGAAGGCAGCGGCTAAGATGCGCTCAGTCACGTAGGTGAGGTCCAAGTCCCAGCGCCGCTCCATGAGCGGTTCCAGGCTGAAACTCCTGGGGAGGATGCGAAGCGATCATAAGGCATGCAGTGGCGGGGTGTCCCTGGCGAGGGTTCGGCCACTGAGTCCCGAGGATGGCTGCACATTGGGGAGGTACCATTTTCTGAGCAGGGCTTTCCCAGGAGCTTTGGAGGGGGCACTGCCCTGGACAGAGGTACTGGGCCGGTGAAAGGGGTCATGTGGGGTATCCCGTAGCACTCACCTGGGCAGAGTGCTGCGTTGCTTTGAGTGGTTCAGGGACTTGGTTGATCCCTAGTGGGTGAGACACCGTGACTTCCATTGGGTGCCCCCATTTTAGGCTCCTCATCTATAGAGTTCTATATAGCAGTACTTTTGTGCCGCCCGCTCCACCCCACCCCCATCACCTTACCAGGTGCTCTATGCGCCTTACAGGGGCTGTGTTTCGCCGCTAAAGAGACATGGGGGTGGGGAGGGATGTGGTTATTGGGGTTGGGGGGAGGACAGTCCGTCCACCCCTAGGAACAGGGAGAGGAATCTATCCTAAGCAGGACCAAGGGGACAGAAATAGCGGAGGGCTCCATTTTTTATTTCTGGCCAGGATAACCACTACCTACAGTACACGGTTTTACCTAACGTCCAGGGGCCCTCTATAAGGCCACAGACCTTTGGATACCCAGACAGGGGTCCCTTGCCTTCCCTACCCATCCAGCACACTCACCAGCTCCGCAGGGGGTAAAGCCTGACAGGACGAAGTCACCTGGAAGGAGATGGTGGAAGGGGCTGAGCTGTGAAATGAACTCTCTTGGGCTTCAGTTTCAGCAAGAAGGTGGAGGGGGAGTCAGTGGATGAGCGCAGGCTCCAGCTGAGGTTCCTCTATTTAAGGGAGCCTTCCCTCTGGCCTCTCAGTCCCCCACCCCTTGGGCCCCCCACTTATTTCTCTTGGCTCTCAGCCCCCTGCCCACACAGACCCCCATTCATCCAGCTTCAGGACAGGAGTTATATATAGAGCCATACAGGCAGGCCATGGCCAGGGGCGGACACTGGCCTCTTTCACCGCGAGACCCCGCCCCTGGGCACACAGCTCCCCAAAGCCAGCTCCAAGGACCTGGGGGACCCCCCCCCACTACCACTACCACATGCACACTGCAGGAGG
>NDGM011088339.1:0-13492 GCA_002564305.1 Octomys mimax
CATTACTGCTCTAAAAAAATTGAAAATTCATAAAATCATTAATGCTAAAATTGTCCTCCTTGTGGTATTTAAAAGAAGCTTTGCCACATTTGCCACCAAATAAGTTTAAATGTCAGCATAATAACTTTTCCATAAATTCTAAATTAGTCAGAATTTTGGTTGGAAGGAACCACCACAGAAACCAAAATGGAAAACACCAGGCATTAGGCCTCTTCCATGAACTGACTTTACCCTCCCAGATGGCGGAAAGGACTGCATGAAATTAAAGCACCTTGGGGCTCTGGGTCTCAAAGCCATTGAAGCCTCATCGTGTGCAGGTCAGCCAAAGAAGTGACCGTTTGATGGCACAATGTTTGCCCAGCATAATGGGACCGCTTGTGAGTGTGCGAAGCCTTCCAGGCCTGTGGCTCAGATACAGCAGCTCCGGCTCTGTGCGTTGTCCGTGGGCTGCCGGCAGGCAGTCCCCTCAGGCGGCCCAGCGCTGGTGAGCTCTCAGCCTGAGCCGTGTGCCAGCAGCAGACCCCAGGTCACCCGCCCCTCTCCACCACAGTGGGGCCATGTATGCCGAGCAAAACCTCGGGAGGGCATTCAGGGAGGCCTCGCTGGGAGAGAAAGTCAGGAGGGGCGCCAGGACAGCGGGAAACAGGACAGACAGAGGGGCGGGGGGTCCTGTTGCACCCTACAGAAGCCAACCCTGACTTTAGGAAAAGGGGACTGGGCGCCAGGGTGCAGAGCTGCTGTGATCCTCTAGTTGGAGAACACGTGGAAATGAAGGCCCGAAACCAAGGCCTGTCTCAGAAGCAGTCAGGACAAGCCACCGAGGCTGCACGGGTGCTGTCACTGGATGCTGGCCCACGGGTTCCTCCACCCAGCCAGTCATATCAGGAAAATGTCCAATCCGAACTGAGTCCTCGCTACACATCACACTGCCAAATTCTCGGTGTTTTTTTATCCCCTCATTGTAGACAAGCTTGTGAGCAAGATGACAGACTTGTAGCAAGAGATCTGCTGAGGACCCCAGAACAGAGCTAGAGCCACACCCCACTCAGCTTCAAGGCCCAGCTCTACCCAAAGCCCAGTTCTGATTAAAAAGTGCTGTAAAGAACGCCAGCAAAATGTACTTTTCCTGCTTTTGTTCCTTCTTCACCATGTTAAAATGAACTGAATCCAGAGCTGGTACTTCTCCGGGGTGTCTGAGGCCCTGAGCAAATGCTTTCGAGGAATATGTATTCCTATAACTAGTTCAACTTTAAATTATATTACAAAATTTGTGAGCCCCTGTGAGAATGAGTGACTTATTAGGATAATGGATGGAAAGGAGGAGCTGCTGCCGCCTGTCCAACCAGGTCATACGAGGACTCTGTGTCCCAACATCATCTGTTCCTGTTCTGACCTAGGAGCCATCCTTTGGGTGCTAAATGTGCAGGTTTCACGGCTCCCACCATGGGCCAGTGTCATTGCCACAATGCCACGACTCCTCAGCGTCCACTAGTGCAGAGACCACAGGCACCTTCTCGCCTCCACAGCGCCCTCAGCACTCACCTGACAGCGCTTCCTCATTACTAACGGTGCTGACGCATCCCTCTCACTGCCTGTGGATATGGGCTTCCAAGGAACCTCTCAAGAGTTGCTAATTTTCTTCTTAAAGAATGACAGTGACCGCCAATGCTCCTAACTAGAGGATGCCAACAATGTGAATAGCCATTTATTCCTGGCTGCGTCAAGTTTACCTTCCAAAGTTTTGCAGCATAAACACAGGAAAGTACGATGGACAACAGAGATGGCTGCACATCTGTCTTCTTCCTACCACCTCATGGAGGAGGACAGGAAGGGACCCACGAGGGGAATGAGGACAAAACGTTCCCCCTTACACACGAACATGTATCTTTATCCCATATGGCTGAAGAGCACCCTGAGAGAGAATAGCAAAAACTCACTGGTATGCCCAGCCACCCTTGAACATGGCTCCACCTGAGCTCAGACGCCTGGAGAGAGATGGGAGTGACACCTTCCTGCCCGCATGCCTGCCGGGGGCACAGAGAAGCCCAGGGTCAGGAATCTCTGGGGCCCCCGCCTTCCTCTGGTCCAGGGTGTTCTGTGCGCAACCTGTCATTTGCTTTGGTGAAGGCTTTGTCTGCCCCATTGTTGACTGACTGTTGTTATCCCTGACTCAATAAAGTCCCAAAGGGAATTGTACGTGCCAAGAATGCTGGGAGTCGCAAACCTCCCGCAGCAACATCCACTCTGACCTTAGTTAACTTGAGGACATTGAGTTATTGTTTTCACCAGCTCTCTGAATCTGCTGTGTAAATACCCTGCTCGCTTGCTAAATTGCATCTAAAATTTAGCAACTGGCTAATAGCTCAGAATGGTCAATGTCCTGGCAAAGGCCTGCGTGATAGTGCCTCAAGAACAAATTACTGCTTGAACAAACAACTGGATCAAACACAAGAATCAAGGAACACAATCTACGAAGCATTTGCTGAGTAATCTCGCCTGCGGCTAGACGCCTATAAATGCCAGCTGACATCTGTTTCTATCTATGGTCTTAGATATAAATGGAAAGCCTGACCTTGTACTTTTGTGCTGCTATTCATTGTGATTGAAGCAACCTATGACAAATTTTATAGGAGGCCATTGGGGAAAATAATATGCATTACAGAATAGCAATATCCAATCATGAAGGAGGAGACGTTTGTTTTAATGTAGAGCTAGCACTGTGGAAAGCCGTTTCTGTTTGTCATCACTGCGGAGAGAACACCACGTCCCGCGCAGCAACCTGAACTGCACTGCTTCCTGGTACGCTCTTGCCTTTGTTAAGTGAACAACAGAGTTAACACTTCATCATTTATCGTTCTGAACCTACCTCAGTCTTTTTAAATACATGATCCAGTGTTTTTCTTAAATAGCATAATTTTATTTAGCCAACTATCATTCCTAATTTAATAATAAGAAAACACAGAAAAATATAACAACATTCACTTGTAAAAATTTGGACAGCAAAATTTTAATTCTATTGAGGGGTGGGAAGGGCTCAAACTGTGAGGGGCCTTCTGCAGCTAATTAACTGTCTATTTATATAA
The DNA here is from genome assembly GCA_002564305.1 of Octomys mimax. Taxonomy (NCBI): domain Eukaryota; kingdom Metazoa; phylum Chordata; class Mammalia; order Rodentia; family Octodontidae; genus Octomys; species Octomys mimax. The sequence continues at coordinate 3,084 of NDGM011088339.1, forward strand.
CATCTACAGACAGCTGAAGCACATGCAGAAGTAGGCACAAGTATTCACAGCAGAAATTCCTTCCATTTTTCATGCAGGTCAAGTTCTTCCTCCTTGAAAAGGAGTTTACATGGAGAAGTGTCCTAAATTCTTCTAGCAGTGCGTTTCCTAACAGCTCCAAGGAATACATCTTGTCCTTGTACATGAGAAAGTGTTTAGTAAAACCAGATGGCCAGCTCTTTTCCTGTCCTGAGGCACTATAAACCGGGAGGAACAGATTTAAGGTCAAAGGAGTTACAGATTCTAAGGACATGAACAGACTCTTGAAAACTCTAGTTCCCCCATAATTGGATTATTTCATTTATTCTCCATCCAACTCTTAAGTCACAGTTTGTTATCTGAAAAATGTTATTCTAACACATATTGAGCTCAAATCTCTTCCATCCCTATCTTCGTGAACGTCTGTATGAGGCCTACATTATTGTTTGAAGCACTAAAAAGCGACAGGGAAATAAATTCAGGTTCTCAACCTGAACGACTCGTCTTTACTGTTGAATCTTGTGAGCAGTATCCCTAACGTTCACCTCAGAGAAGCACAAGGTGAGCGGATCTTCCAGGCCAGTGAGTCCCAGCACCACCTAGAGAGCTCGTTACTATGAAGATCTGCATGTCTAGCAAGTCATCAGATGAGACCAATGGGACTGGGCCAGGGGACAGCTAGTGACAAGTTTCCAGGGCCAGGGATCAGAATTCCAGCGCTGCAATTGCTCCCCAAGCCTCTGCCATGATTTCTTCCTGGTGTACCTGCTCTGGTACCACCTGTCCTCCCTGGCCTGCACCCAACTCCTCTTCTGCTTACCATCGTACGTCCCCGGCTGGTAGCTCTGTCTGTCTACGGCCTCTGTGTTCCTCACCCCACATAAAGATTCCCCCTTCTAGCTTCTGGATTCTGGAATCCCTTCTTTCATTTGATGTCCTTGCAGACAAGGCAGCGTCTAGATACTAGGACTGTGAAGAGAATGTAAAGTAGACCGTAAGGTACCTAAAGGAAGTGGAGCGTAAGGCAGCAACAGTGCTGTGGGGAATCTAAAATCCTATTAAGAGAGACCAGATAATTCAACCTAACTGCTAAGAATGCAGACTAATGTGTATGGCTTAAATTCCCAGCCAGCACTCAAGAATCATTAATCACAGTGGCCTACGGGGGGAAGGGTAGGAACTTGGAGGCGAACCCTAAAAGCTGCATGGTGATTAAATGGGCAACATGGTCCACAAATGCCGGTCCAAGTTCACAGAGAGAACAGTCCAGCCGAGGGTACAAAGCGATTGGTCAGCACACCCCTCAAGGAGAGGCCAGGTGTAAACACGAAGCACCTGAGTGCCATGCTCAGCACATTCAGCTCTGTTTGTAGGCAGCAGAAGGTCCTGGCACTAGGAGCAAGGTGACCAAGTCCAGCCTATTTCCAGCTTTGCCTGATGTAGTTCCAGTTTAGACTACTCTCCACTCCTATCAGCTTTCCACTTCTAGCTGTCAGTGTCCCCCTTTGCTACTCCGAGTGACTTGGTGGGAATGATGAATTGCGTGGTCTCTCAAAACTCAGTGGAAATGGTACTGGATCAGAGGAGACAAGAGCACCTGACAGTCCTGAGACATCTGGATTGTAATAGGAGGACTGGACAGGCTGCTAGGAGAGCCTCAGCTTGGTCATGGGCTAAGATCAGTGACACTTCCACATGACAGGCATGGATTTGTAAAACTGGTGGATGAACTTAGTGCCCTAATTGCTCATGAATTCAGGGTACACAGCACTAGCACTTTTCAAAACAAAGATCAAGGATTGAAAAGTAAGGAAAATGATTACAGAAAGTTAATAAATGGATGTATAGAAAAGGGGGTGCAGGAAGATAGCTCAGCGGCTTCAGTGCCTGCCTCACAAGCACAAGGTCCCGAATTTGATCCCAAATAGTGCAAAAGAAGAGAAAATGAAGAGGAGTTCTTTGATTACAGTGCAGTGAGAACAAGTGGAGAAGGCAGGCGTCACTCGGAGCACAGCAGCGAGCTGGCTAGGACAGCAACGGGCAGGAAAATAAGTGTAATGACCGACACCTCTTGCTTCATTAGCCATTTTGCCGAGGGGCTGGATCTGCTGTTAGCTTACATGTGTCTACATCCAGAAAAAATATATAATGAGTCCACCCTCTATTTTGGTGGATATATCGGATTTCTAGCTTGTATTCCCAGCTTCAGATTCAGATGAAAGCATCCATGTTACGGGGATCACTTTTACATAATGAAGTGACCAGCAGCAGCACAGTTATCAATTTGTGTTTCGTGCTGTGTGGGCTTAGAGCATGCCCAAGTGCACTGATGCCACAAAGCAATCCTCACAAAAAACCATCAAAGAAAGAGAAAATCAGTCTGAGTTACAACAGAAGGATTAAACTGCCTTATTCTTCCTTGAGATTCAATTTTAGGTGATGTGTTGCTGATTTGATTTTTGTCCTTCCAGTTCCTAACCCAGACAAAATTAGGGCTTATCGTTGCCTGAGCCAGAAGTATGTAAGGGTTCAGCGGGTAAAACGTTACCTTGACTGTTGAAACTTTCTTGGAGCTGTCTTGTGAATTCACCCCATGCTGAGCTTTGTCAGAGCCTTAGACAAGCAGCTGAGCTGGGAGCACCCGCTTTCCTGGCTCTGGACCTCTTGCTGCTCCTGAGGCTCTGCTGCATCCCAGCGTCCAGCTTGTGTGCGCCCCGGCTCACCCAAGGCGGCTGCCTTGGGTTCTAACATCACTTCGAGGCACACCTGCTGTACCAGAGACGCTCCTCGCCCCTCGGCAGCTGGAAGTGCCATGATGTTACAGCAGGAGAAACCCGGAGCATAATCATTTTACAGACAGCAAAACCAAGTGCAGATACATTGAGGAGCTGTCAGGGTCACAGACCAAACCTGTGGCAGGTGTAAGACTAGAAAGCGAATGCCATGTCTTCTACTTCAAGGTTTTGCTCACCACAAAGCCGTCTTTATGTATGAGCTATGGGCGCAGCCTTGAGGCAGAATTTAACAATACTGTAATTGCACGGGCATGCTTGTCGTTCCAGCACTTCTAACCGCTTCCTAAGCTTCACTTGATGGCACCACTAATTCCATTCCCACCTGTAAAACTGAGATGCTCCTACAGTGAAGCAGAATAGCTACTAAAGCAACTCACTGAAAGCAAATTAAATTCAAGCAAGAGAAAAATGGTGTTACCAGCCTGAGATGACATGAGGAAGCTAAATAATGCTAAGTAGTTATCAAAATAAATGGAGAGCTCAACTATATTATCATCCTAGCCAAGTTCCTGAGCACTGCGGTCATCAAGAAGATTCTTCGTGGGTTTTTATACCAAGCTGGGTCTTCAGATTTCCCCAAAGCACAGAACTATATAGTGTACATAGTACCACTCCCCACTATTTCAGAAGAATAACTCCACGCCCTAAGCTGCCAATGCCAATAGTCTAACGAGCTAAGATCTCATTTGGCCTTCAGACCTGAATTAATTCAAAGATAAATTAAACAAACAACAATGACACAAGCACAGTGTCTCAACCCCTGCTGTCACTACAAAGAGGCAGGCAGGGGTGAAGAAGATGAAAATCGCAGCACAGTTGCAGAGTCCCAAGCGCACATTTTGTTCCAGTGACAACATGCTAGGATTTCACCCCTCCCTGCAGAATGCCACAACATTAATTTAAGTGCCTCAGAGTGAACATGGTTTTTGTGTAAAACATTTATTGGATGCTTGACATTGAAATAAATCAAGAGATGGTGAAAAAACTGTTTTACACAGAGGAATGGGGATTCAGAGTCAAGATCGATGTATTCGTTTCCTCTGTCTCTTCTATTTTTTTATAACCAGTCCCAGAGGAGAAGAATGGGTGGAAATAATAAACGAGAGAATAAAAATTGGAACATTTGACCTCCTAATCCCAGAGTAGAAATATACCAGAAGGGAAAGACAGATCCAAGGCTCATTCTGCCTCTTAGGTCCCGGGGGTTGGGGGCTGTGGTACATCTTTAACAAAACAAATGGGGGTATGAATAATCATGTTTCTTATAAACTCCCTTTAGGACATGGACAAAGCTACCCTTAGTTGGAGGGCTTGCTAATTTTGTTACCCTTGGAGTTTTGTTTGTTTGTTTTCTGTAAGGAGAGTAGAGCGAGTCCTGAGTCCTCAAGAGGGTGAGAGGGTGCTTTGCGCTCATAGCCAGCACTGCCCACTGCTGTACCTCTGCTGTATGTTCTCACCAGGTAGTGACGATGCACGGGTGGCCCTTCTTCCCATAGTTAGAATTACTACAGCATCCATGGGAAGGACCAAAGGCCTGGGCAAAGGCGAGCCTCTTGCTGCACTCACTGGAAATCTCTGGAGGAAAGGTGACGCCACTAGCTCAGCGCCCCCGACTCTGTCCCTGTATGGATGCCAGGGCGTCCACATTTACAGCAACTTCAGAACACCTCGGGAAGCAGATCCCGCTGGGCTTCTGCCAGCAAGACGCTAAGATAGCCTGGCAGTGGGCAAGTGGAGAGATGGCGAGTGGAGGGACGGTGATTGGAGCCAAAGGTGTGCTTGCTCCAAAACCCAGCGTCTCTCCACTGCGCCACAGTGCCTTTGATTGATCAAATACTTTAATTAGATGATAATTTATTGCACTGACATGCATTTATTATTACATAGTGAGACACAAAGAGGGAAAACCAGAGAGAAAAATACATATATAATAATTTAACAGGCTATACCATGAAAGCACCACGATTATTTTGTATTACAATATCACATATACAGAACTACAAAAACTTTCTTCCAAATAACTTAGAAAACATCCCTAACATGTTCAAGGCACCATATTTCTGAATATTTATTTAATCACTTCCTTAATTCCTCCTTTTTTCCCTACTAGAAGGGATAATTAATGGTAAGATGATATCACAGATGAAATTCCACAGAACTGTCGCAAGGCGAAACCTCGAGCCTGTTTCTATGAGCACACGTTCACCGCAACCTTCAGTTTTGGGTCAGTATGTGAGGAACTTCTACCAGGGTGTAGCCTGTGGCCAAGAACAGCCTGTGCTTCCACGTGACGCTAAGTAGCACCTTGGGAGCTGAGTCACATGGCCTCACGGATGTTATCAAGGGGATTTTGTGGCTTAAAGACTCCATGAATTCCTGACGGCCCTCCGAAAGCCCCCGAGTTAACTGTCTGCATGGTCCGATGCCGAGTAACCCAAAACCTCAGTCAACTCATATGAGCACGTTAGAAGGTTCTTTCAAATGTACTTTCAATTCAAAATCATTCTCTGACTTGTGGTAAAAGAGACAGATCGTTCACTTCACTGTCGTACTGGACAGCCATCCTGGACAGCCATCCTGTTCAACCCCCAGAAGCGAAACCAGCAGGCCTTTGTGACCCCGGCCGTCACCTTACTAAGAGGCGGTTAAGTCCCTCCGCCTCAACAGCCCACTGCTGCAGAGTGCAGGAACACCTAGATTATTTGGCATGTCAGCCTGCTACACGGCACTCTTTTCTTTTTTAAGAGTAATTAAATTAGAATTAAAACAAAAAATTACAAATGGTATGGAATTGCACTTGACAAAGTGATAGGCATTTCACGGTGTTCGTTGTAGTGTCGTCTCCCAGCCAGCCGCTCACACTCAAGGTGCGTGCACCCTCCTAACCATGCCGCAGGGCACGCAAGCCAGTCGGCCCTCCAAGGCAGGCTTGTAGCGACCCACCGCACCCCGAGACGCGGCGAGGTGCAACTTCCGGCTGTTCCTCGAAGTCACAACGACGGACGTAAAAGTCCACAAAGTCCCTCCAGGGAGGCAGCCAGAGCGTGCGACTCCGGGCGCTTGTGCAGGCTGACCCAGAGATGCTGCCGGAAGAGGCGGGGGCAACGGGGCAGGGTGCTCGCGGTCAGAGTAACTTAGGAGGGTAACGGCGGTGGTTCTTTTACTGCAATAATTTTTAATGTAAACGCCCACATGCTTTTATCACTCCTCATACAAATCAACTAGAAATCATTTCTGTTGGCCTTTACATTGCTATTATGAAATAGAAGTAATGGACACTAAAAAAGCAAAACTTCTGGAGACTGAACTCCTGCTCTTATTTTTCATGTTTATTTCAGTCTGTGGTTTGGAACTTACCAGGGACAGAAACTGTGTATACAATTCTCNAAAAAAAAAAAAAAAAAAAAAATCTGTAGCTTATACCTGGCTTGTAGTAATCTACTGAGTAAATTACATGTGAACACCAAGAAAACTGCCACCCCCTGTGGCAACTGAAGCAGAAAAATACTGTGTGTGGCAAGATAAAGCAAGGGAAGGATGCTGCCTACATATCCAAGTGGAAATGTGGGCCTTAAGGACCTTGTGGAAAGCCAGTTTTCAGCTTGCGCTCACCAATTTCCGACTGGTAATTTAGTTCCCTGCCTAGCTGGCTCAAAGACCTATTAATCAGTAGCACACCACTTCACCTGCCGCCAAGCACACTGCAGCTCAGCTTGCCTGGCACTCAGCATGTTTCAAAAAATAAATAGAAAGACTTATGTGTATACTCAAAGCAACTTGATGACAACAATAGGCATCGTTTAATACGTATGTATTGTGTTCCAGCTTCTAAATCATCAGGCACCCAATTACTGAGCAACAGCTGAAAAGTGACCTGTTCCAAAGTCTGTGGCACTTACCCCTGTGCTGTGATAGTTCTTCAGAGGTGTGGAGAGCTCAAGTGGAAGGGGACCAGGAGGTGGTCGGGAGCAGGAGAGGAAGGGACAGGCATGAACGAATTCAGATGTGTCATGTTCACACACCCGTCCCTAGGAAGAATGTAAACACTATGTACTGCAAACATGGAAAGTAAAAATTGGTGGGGCCAGGGAGATAGCGCAGGAGAGCAAGCACCTGCCTGGAAGCGCGGAGCCCTGAGTTCAACCCCCAGAGCCACACACACACACACACACACACACACACAAAGTAAAAATTGAGAATAAGAACATCTAAAAAGATAAGCAGAAAAAGAAAAGGAGGGGGAGGAGAAGGAGGAGAAGGAGGAAAAGGAGGAGAAGGAAGAGGAGGAGGAGGAAGAGGAGGAGAAGGAAGAGGAGAAACAAGGGAAGGAGACAGAAACAGGATTATCATTTTCCAAATGTGCAAAACGAAAATATGCACCATCTTTTTGTTTAAAACCTTTGGGCAGCTGGGCATGGTGGCACACGCCTGTGTCCCAACCCTCAGGAGATAGAGTCAGCGTGATGGTTTTGAGTTCAAGGCCAGCCTAGGCTACAAAGTGAGCTCAAGGGCAGCCTGAACTACGTAGCAAGATTCTGTCTTGAAAAGAACAAAAAACATAAGGCTTTGGGCAATTATTTTTCTCGCCCATCCCTATCTGGCTAATATAGTAGTAATTAAAATGCAGTCACAAAGCACTGAAAGTATTCATCAAAATACCTCTTTATCTTTTTTAAAACTCAGAATATTTCCGTTTTTAATGATGAAGTTAACGCAAAACCAGACGGCGTGCTGAGCACCACCGTGTAACAGCAGGGTGGGCGCATCCTCACTAGCCTCCCACCACCAGCTCTGTGTGCATGCTGTTCTAAGTGCTCCAAGCGCCACACTGGCCTCGAGAAGGCTGGGGGTGAGGTGTGTTGGGCACGCGTGCCGACCCCCCACAACCACGTGATCGTTATATGCTGCAAACATGTACTGAGAAAAATGAAAAGAATTAAAAAAAAAATAAGTTAATTCCCAGCCAGGAAGAAACAGAAATTAAGCAATCAATGTAAAATATTTTAGAATGCAGAAGAATTTATAGCACAGATTAGCTTCACAACCTCAAGATGGCTGAGGAGCTTTTCACAACACAGTCACGAATCCCACCAGTTGGGAGCTACTCCTGAACGGGACAGCTTGGTGAGAACTTCCCCCCAGAAAGGGTAGGTCAGAGGTGTGATGGCTACAGTTACCACATCAATTGGAGTGATTGGTAAAGCATTGTTTGTGAGTGTGTCTAGAAGAGTTTGCCCAGAACTTGGCACCAGAAGCCTAAGTAACCATGTGGCCCTCATCAGTGTGGCAGGAGGGGCCACACAGCCCACTGAGGGGCTCCACAGAACAGAAAGTCAGAGGCACTCTCTGAGTGCTACCCATTGTCCCCATTACAGCCAGGGAGATAGCTCAGTAGAATAAGCGCTTGCCCAGCAAGTGCAAGGTCCTAAGTTCAATCCCTGGTACTGAAAAAAAAAAAAAGTATTCATGTGAAGAACTCACACAAATCAATGAGAATGGCAACTATTAAAAAATAAATAAATAAAAAGAATGGCAACTATTTCAATAAAAAAAGACAAAAAAACCTTCACATTTCATAAAACAGGATTATTAAGTGATCGCATGAAAAGATATTCAATTTTATTTGTTATTAAAAATGAAAATAAAATTACAGTAAAATATGAATATACCTGTACTTGCACAAAATTGGACATTTATTATTTTTATAATAAAATTTAATACATAGAAAATATGAAGGTATGACAATGATGTCAAATGTCAGAAACTTTCACAGATTATTGGCAAAGGTCCAAATTGACATGAAACCTTAGGAAAACCTAGTAATGATGCCTATTCATGTTCAATACACACATATTCCGTTGCCCACCTACTCAGTCACTGGAGTGGATTTCTAACTGGGTCAACTTATTACGCCCAGTTGAACTAAGCTAGTGTGGTGCTGGGTATGGGAGGTCCACGTGAAGGCTGTCACTGGCAGCATAAAGGCAGAACAGGAGAAGCTGCCAAAGTATGATTAGGGGTACTGTGTGGAGAAACTGTTGGAGCTGTTGTCCCCCAACGCCTCACACAGTCCCGGGGAAGCTGCTGGAGTTTGTGGTTCTTGCTCCAAGGCTGGGTTGCAGGTATGTGTGCTACACCTGGCGCTGGGGCAGGTAACCTGCATTACAGTGTAAGAAGGGAGGGGCAATGAGGTAGCTCAGGGGACTAAGGCGTGCTTAGGCAAGCTCAGGTACCACAGTGTGATCCTGGCACCACATGCCACTGAGCCGGCCACTGAGTCTGGGCATGGTGGAGTGCACCTGTAATCCCAGCACTGGGGAGGCTGAGACAGGAAGATCACTATGAGTCTGAGCTATGTAGCGAGACCCTGTACCAAATAAATAAATAAATAAAATATTTTTAAAATGTATCACTTAAACTTGTCTTTTCCAACTCATTTTCCAGATTAAAAATAAATAGAGACAACTAAGAGACAAGAAAAGAAATGTTTTCACAAAATCCAATTGAAATATGGAAGGCAGGATGGACACATTAAAAATGGAAAAAAATAAACTCTAATGGCTAGAATAGAAGGATATAGAGGAAAAAAAAGAGATACGTACAGAACTCTTGGACACTAGAAAAGGTATGCGAAAAAGCAAAAACATCTAGTGATGACTAGGTCCAATGATAACTGACAGAGGAAAAGAAAGATATGACCTTAAAAACTAGAAAAGAATGATTCCTTTAAGGAGACCAGAATGCTGAGAACCACGGGGTCACTTTTTAAGCTAAAAACATATAATTCTTTCTAAAAAATAGCTGAAGAACAGCTTCAATTCAGGACAGTAATGAGCTGGAGAGTCCTGCATACTCTGTGACATGCAGGAAGCAAAGAGGCAGACAGGAAGGGCCTAGATTTCCCATAGCCCTGGAGGGCAGACGCCAGTACCTCTCTACCCCACCTGGCCCAGCCCCTTATGGAACCCACTGCTTCTCACTAACATCACCAGCAGCCCTGGGGCACTGGACATTTTGCATTTGGTACACAGTCTTGCTATGCATCTTGGACTCATGTGACCCTACTGTTTTCAGCCTTCCCAGTGCTGGTATTACAGGTGTGCACTACCATGCTAGGACTTGGTTGCCAGCTCAGCAGGCCCCAGGCGCAGGACCAGCAAGGCATGTGATGCCAGGGATTGAACCCCGGTCCCTGAGTTTGCCTATGCAGGCACTTAGCCTGCTGAGCTATCTCAATGGCCTGACACTGGACATTTCTGATCTGAAATATATTCAGTTTCACTGGCCATGGATGTGAAATAGTTGAAATTATGGACTGAAGTTATGACAAGTATAAACCAAGAAAATTACCTCCAGCTAATTCACTTCTCAAAAAAAAAAAAAACTGCCAAGGCTTTGCCAACACTAAATTCTGGCTGTGGGAACTCAATTCCCCTTGAGCCCACTGCTCTAAGATGACACATATTCCACCTTCTAAATTGCATGAATATAGGATTGGTGCTCAGATATATTTTTCTATTAGTTCTTTGGATACTTTTCTTCAAAGTAAGACTGTGGAAGAACCACTAAGGAAGTTCAATCCCCAGTTCGGACAAA
>NDGM011088351.1:0-23728 GCA_002564305.1 Octomys mimax
AAAAAAAAAAAAAAAAAAAAAAGGTGATATTTTCTGCTTTCAAAGCAGCTCCCAGAATCCACCGCAAGAAGCTGAGGAGACAAGTGTTAATATTCCATGAGAAGATGTGGAGGCTCTAGGCATCCGCTAAGAGGCCAGCTACCGAGCACGTGCCGCAGAGGCGCAGAGGGGCTCGCTCTTGATGACAGCAAGCGGCAGCGCCAGCGAGCCCAGAGCCTGCGCTTGTTAGCATGGTTGTGTCACCTCTGCTGGAGGCCGGACCTTCCGAGGCACAGAGCCAGCACCCACTTACAAAGAGCTCAGCACGGGCATCTCTGCCCAAAGCCTCATCAAGCAGTGGAAGAGCTCGCAGGGAAACAAACAGGGGCCAGGAACTTCCAGAATACTTTGGTAAGAACATAAAACAGGCTCATCATGGCAAACTTGACAAGAGTTTCAAAGCATGATAGGGAAAGCCAACAGCACACACACACTCCCGGAGGCCTTTATGCACACACATGTAGATGGGGTGTACATACATGTGTGTATATATATCCACATGTACACATACATGCCTTTAAGTGTATGTATGTGGGTTTCACTTTTATGCGCTTGCCTAAGCCTGGTACTCTGATAAGCACATAAAGTTTGGAATCTCCTGAAAAGATGTGGGCGTCTTTGACCCCCTGCCTACCGCAGACCTCTGTAATGGAACTGGAGGACAAAGAGCAGCAGGCAGTGAATGTGCAGCTCCTGTCCTCCTGCAGAAGAGGCGCAGTGCTAGGCCCAGGCGGGGCCGCTCCCCCAGGGCTTCCAGACCCAGCCAGTGAGGTCTGCTTTAGGATCAGCAAATAACATGCCTGCTCTGAGGCGCTGGAGGAATCAGGTGCCTGGGGAGGCCCAGCCAGGGGTGGCACTATCCTATGTGGCTCAGCAGGGCTGTGTGCTCGCCCCAGTACCTGGTACCCTCAGCTGTGAATGTCCTGTGCAGGTGACAAGATGCGCAGGAGTTAATAGCATGGTCCAAGCTGAGAAATGGCAGACAAACCTAGTAGGGACAGGGAAGCAAGGGGACACTGTCATAGGGAGACAGTAGCCACTGTGCTGGATGACCATGTTTAGGTGGAGAGAATAAACTTGGGGCCACTTACCTGAGCTATCTCCATCAGTGACAACTCGGCGTCTAAGTGGCATAAACAAAAGAAAACGTGTGTGTGCACATGGATGCATGTGTGTGTGCGTGCGCGCATATGCGTGTGTGTCCGCAGCATGGCTCTCTATGCGTGTGAGCATGTGACACATGTGTACGACACACCTTGGCACCTACGTGAGCAGCTTCCCCTGCAGAATTCTGTGCGGTTAGTTTTCCAGTGGGCTCTAGATTTGGGAAAGTCAATCAAGGGCTCGTTAGCTCCTTGAACAGCCTGGGACTTAGATGGAGAGTGTGTGGAACTTTCTGAGCAAAGGAAATGTAAAAAGTATATAATAATCTAAATATTATCGAAAACTATCTAGTACTTCACGGTGTTTTAAATGACATAAAGGTAATATAAGGATAATAAATACATTTCAGAAGAACAGAAAAGAAAAGGACAAGAACAAGAGAGATGAGGAAGAATAAGAGACAAAGCAAAACAATGAAAAGGGAAGCTGGAAGCTCACAGTATGCAAAGTGTAGCACCACAGCAGGACAGAGGGGCACATGTCCGTACACACTCTGCTCTGTCATGCGTCTGCACTGAACTTGTTTGACACAGTTGTAATCAGACTGGGTATGCAGCTTTGCAACAGGTTTCTTTCATTAACATATTGCAAGAATTTGCCAAGTTGTTGTATGCTCCATAAATATTCTTTTAACTCATTCTAGTTTTTCATTATTATGCCCATAATTGCATGTTAATGCTAGAGAAATTAGGAAAAATGTTAAATAAAAGGAAAAATAAAATTGAATTATAATCTCCACACTATAAGGGAAACACTGTTATCATTCTGCCTGCATTCCATCAGTACATAGGAAGAAAGCTAGCACCCAATGCAGATACACAACCAGGGAAGAGACACGGGCCCCTCTTCCACTGTGTGCATGTCCCATAAGACAGAATGGGCATAAGTCACGCATTATCTTTATTTTATTCAAGTGGCATAAGTGATGAGATTTGTTTAATGACCAACTCACTCCTGTTTCTACCAGAAAAAGACAAAATATAAATAAGTAATTAGGAAGCCACTCCTTTGTTCTATCTACTTAAATTATGTCAGGCTCTGGAGCTCCTACTTTAAATATCAATTCTCTCCAGAGAGAGAGAGAGAGAGAGAGTTAAAGAGAGAAATCCTAGACTCCTTCTTGGAGCTCTGGCTTGTCTAGGACAGACATAAAAGGCCTTGAGACAGATATGAGGTCAGCCCAGATGGCCACGGGCCTTGGCCGCACAGCCAGCCGAGGGCCAACGAGGCTCGATACAAATCCGAGAAGGCCATTTGCTTTTGAGTCTTGCCTTCATGGTGAATCTGGTGTTTCTCTGCTTATTCCGATTTCCTTGCTTTTGTTCCCTCAAGGAAAGCCACAGGGGTCCGTGTTCTGCATCACATGCTCAGACTACTCATCTGCTCCATCTGTCAGTAATTTTTATTTTATCTTTAGATGAATAAGTACCTGACAATGAAACTTACAACGTAAATAACTGACAAAGTGCCACACCTAACGTACACAAACACTTCCAGCAGATCAGCGAGAAGAAGGGAAGATGGTCTATGTGGAAATGGACACTCACTGGAAGTAGGCACCTCACTGCACCCTGGCTGTCATGCATAAAGAGCCGCGGACTCAGCACTAGAGGAATGAGCACCGCAAGAGTGTGAGATGTAAGTCTACACCCAATTAGCAAAAATGGTGAAGTGGCACAGTGGTGAGCACTGCGCAGGCAACTGGTCGACCCACAGTGAGCATGAAAGTCACTGGCCCGTTACGGAGAGCCGGCGGGCCGGCTGCTGACTGAGGATGAAGGCGTCACTGCCATCGTTGCTCTCACAGACACAGTCATCCACAGAGCAAACCCAGGCAGAAGGATGCCCGGCGCAGCATGTGTTTGTTCACAGAGTTGGAAATAACCGAGGCGACAGTAAGCGCAGATTGGATGAAGTGAGGGATACTCCAGCAACCCAACGCTGAAGCAGCCCAGTAATAAACAGGAGCAGCAGATCAGGGTGGTGGGCCCAGCAGCCTCCATGCCGCAGGGAATGAAAAGGGAAGCACAGCACAAAGTCCATTTTGATGATGTTTGTACACATACTACAGGAAACCAGTGGGAAGAAGGCGGGACGGAGGATGGGGACAAAGGAATCGAATAAACACCAGGCTGTGTCCCACGGCAATAGGGCGCTGCAGGCTGAAGCTGATCAATACAGCTCTGCACATCTGTGCATCAAGAAGAGGGACCGAGGTCCGGCATGAACACTGGGCATCGCCTCGCCTCCAGCCCGAGCCCGCACCTTTGAGGGGGCGGCACCCCACTCCTTGCACAGTCCAGGGCGATAGCCTCTGCCCAGTTGATGTCTTCTTCCTTTGTCAGTGATTATATTTAGAGTCTGGACTTCACTATTATGTTGACAAAGGAACAAGAAAGACAGAAAACAGCAGACCGGACTGCAAGCGGCTCCCTCAGCGCGGGCCTGCGTACTTGGGGCGAAGGCTCTGTGGCGTCCACTTGCAAAGCGTGCCAGGAATTGATGGCTGTGATCTGATCCTGCCCTGGCGGGGCCTCCTTATTGGAGGGATCCATCATGCATGGAAATTATCTGTGCCTTCGCTGGAGGCCAAGATCCGCGCTCAGCATCCGGCAAGAAGCACGTGGCCACCATTTCTACTCACTTACCCAGGAAATAAATGACAGCATTACCGGGACAGATGAAGTCTGTTTGCTGGCCTCCATCTGGTTTTTAAATCACTCAAAGAAAGCTCCAAAGACATGCTTTTATGCAGCATAAAATACACAGAGGAGAAGAAGGGCCTGGGCTTCACACATTTGTTATTTCATTATTTGTGTTGCTTTTATAAAAGAAAAATCCTGAAGTCGTTTTCCCCAGTCCTGTTGACCTCTGAACACTCATTGCCACCTCTTAAATTTGATGTCTTCCTCCAAAATGTCCTCTCTGAAATTGCTCGATAATTCACTCTCCGTGCAGCTCCGACAGGGACTGAGAACATTTCTGTCCCAAGCAGCTCGGGGCCCCACGGAGGCAGCCCCTGGGACACGCGCTGAGCCAAATGAAGGGACTCATGGGGCTCTGCCAGCGCCTGCTCACGAGCCGAAGGCCAGGAAGATAGAGCCGAGCTCAGCCCTGCAGCTGGCTCTGCCGAGTCGGTCCCTTCAGGGGTCTCCAAGGCTCTTCCAGCCTAGGCTCATGGCCCCATGCCAGCTTGACTTTGTCATAAATTATCAAAATTTCTGAGGCTTCAAAAAGCAGACACTTGCCCTCTCTAGAGCCCTATCTCTAAATCTTGATGCAGAACCTAGGCCTTGGTAAGAACATTATACATGATGAATTAATTAATTAATTAATGAGTGATTTAGTATCAACCAGGGTGATCGCTCTCATGTTCAGAGGTGTATCTTGTAAGATGAGCTTTTGAAATGGGGTCCCTCTTCTTGCCGAAGTGCCTGGAACTCTCAGTCTAAAAGAGCTCCCCTTTCTCCTCGATCTCCCAACCACCTAAGCACACTGGAAGAGAATAAGAAAGATAGCCGAGCCTCGCCAGGCACCGCTGTGTGCCAGACTCTGGCCCTTGGCAGCGGGTGCTGACATTGTCCTCACTAAACCCAGCCTACAGAAGAGGGGCACAGCCGCACCCAGGAAGCAGCAGTCAGCAAACGGGGCCTGGAGGCTGGAGGCGAGTCCACACATCCCTGAGTCCTGAGCCCTGAGCCCTGCTCAGCTCCTGGGTTGTTCTTTCGAAGCAGCCATGCTCGAGAGTAGGGTCAGGGCCAGGGAGCTCAGGCAGTGGGCTTTCAGCCATGGGGCTGTGGCTGCCAGCAACCAGCTCTGATCCAAGGAGCCCCTGTGCTGTGGGAGCTGAGCATCACTCACCCCCCCCCCCCGGGAGCCGGGTACACACGGATCCTCTAGGGAAAAGCCTGGACCCTCACCCCATGGCAACAAGTGTGTCACTGGGGCCGGGCTCCGTTTCTTCTGCAGGTGCCAAGGGCTCTGCTCTGCGGGGCCTTGGCAAATCCCTTCAGGCCCTATCCCTGACTGTCGCCTCCTTCTCCACTGTCTCCTTCTCCTGCTTTGGCCCTCCTCTTCTCTGCTGCCTCCTTGATCTGGCCAACAGAATAACAGAGCACAGGCTGAGTCACTAGCAAATACTTCCAAGCCTCACTGGAAGTAAGCTCCGATATGGTTTTGGTTCTCTGCCTTCTCCCATCCCACAGTGGAGTCTGGGGCAAGGCTCTGTGTTTGTGTTTGCCTCCTGTCAAGGGCTGCGTAGTAAGACTTAGGCCTCACAGATAGTCCCTATGGCAACTGCTGCTCTGTCCCCATAGCAACTACTCAACTCTGCTGTTGCAGTGGAAGCAGCCAGTCAGTACCGGAATGAATGAGCTTGGCTGTGTTTCAATAAAACTTTATTTACAATACCAAGCTATGGGCCAGATTCAGCCCAAGGCCATGGCGGGCCACCCACTGTCTTACAGAGTCAGAGCCATAAGCTGGAAGTTTTATATACTCCTGGGACAGCGTATGACGTGTCATCTTCCAAACACTGCCACTGAAAGAAAGCAATTCCCCTGAGCTACAGAGCTGGGCGGTCTTCCACAGAGCACAGTCTGTGCCGCCAATTGCCACTGTGTGTCACAGAACCTGCTACTCTTGTATGTCTCTGTTCTGTCTTGCAGTTTTCTTTCCCAATTTTCTTCCTACCAACTTTCATTAACTTCACTCCTTGGGATCTAGCTGCTGAAAAACTGGATTCCAGTTTAGACAGTGCTGATTACAAAATCCTTTGATTACTAGAGCTTTTAAAACATGAAAAGGAGACTTTACATTCTACTCCACACTAGCTGATAAACCTCCTTCTCTGAAGCTAAGCACGCGAGTTCAGTGTTATCATATGCAGCAACATTATTATAATTAAGAGCAAAGCAGAGAAAGCATCGCTCCAACTTTAATTAAATTTGAATTAAATGAGTTTGGTTTCTGCTGAACTGCTCATTTCTGCAGAGGGCGGGGGAGTTTCTTATACCCCAAACTAATGAGCATCCAGGGAGTCCTCGGGGAGGACCCGCCATGACGAGGGACCAATTCCACAACCATAAATGTGTCTCCTGGCTTAGTAAGTGAGTGAGCATCCTCGGGGGACCCCAGGGTGCCTCAGGTAGGAAATGTGCTTCCCTCAGCAGAAAACGCCCGAGCTTGGGAAGATCTATGGTCTGCTTCGTTCTCCAAGTCAAGCCCCGTTAGGAAATCACACAGTTCACACTCACTCAAAGGCGGGGACACGAGGAGCCTAGGAGGAGAATGAGAGCTGGGCAGACCAGTGCAGCATGGGAGCCCACAGGTGAGCCACGCCTTCTGCCTCCATGGGTTCCTTCTAAATGTGGTCCCTGAGCAGGGAGCTCCAGGGCTAACTCACTCCTCAGTCCTTCCCTGCATTCCTCGGCAGAGCACGCGGGGCCCAACCAACTCAGCAGCTGTGTGGCCAGACAGCTGAAGCTCTTGGAGACCATTTCAAATATTTTGCGAAGCAAATAGCTGTAGCTTCATAGCCCTTTCTCCACTCTACTCCACTACCATTTTTACTGGGTTAAATGATATAATTATGCCCCTTCCCCAAAAGATATTCCCTAATCCCCAGAACCTGTGAATAGTCCCTACAATGGCAGCAGGTGGCTCATGAAGGGTCTGGAGAGGAGGACGTGTCCTGGATACACAGGCAGGCCTGCAAGGTGGTCACCGGCATTCTCACGTGAGGCTTGGAGGCGCTGATGGAAACGATGCAGTGTGCTCCCCCTCGAAGTCCTCCTAGAGACCGTGGTGTGCTGGCTCTTTGGCTTTGGGCTTTAGATCTCCAGAACCGTGAGAGAATGAATTTGTAGTTCTGACTGCCCAGGAGGAGGTGGCTTGTTACATTAGCTCTAGGAAATTCAGGAACACCTGCTGCTCCCTTTAACCAAGCAAGCAAAATAGAAAACCATGATCATTCCATCGATGAATACACTGATAGCTCTGCCACTAGCAGGCCTTGCGTGTCCCAAGAATGTCCACCCAGGACTGCACTGACCCTTTTCAGGGTGACTTTTTAAGCCCTTCCCAACCACACAGGGTCACCTGCTCCAGCTCACAAATTTGGTGGCTTGTCACCTAAGCTGACCTCTGAAAAGTCTCCCTGTGAAAGTGTCCCGAGCGTGTCATCTGTGCTAGAGTGGCAGGCCCCCAGCACGGGTGTGGAGTCCTTGTGCCCAGGCTGGGGCAGTCACATCTGGGTGTGGCCCTGGGCCCAGCCCTTCGTTTCCAATACTACACACCTCGCTAAGGCTCAGCAAGAGCTGAATGCGACAGGGAAGCTCAAGAAACGGCTGGAAAGCCCACGTGAGGAGCAGACAGCAGAGGTCTTTGGTCATCAGCTTGGGGTCCCTCCTCTTTTCACCAAGTGCCATCTCTCACCCAGAGTCACATTTGGGAGAAAGACCCACCAATATCTTCACCAACCCTGGGAATATCTAGGGATGTATATGGATAAACGCTCCTGGGGCCCGGGGGCCACCAGTCCACAGTGCACTGCACGCGGGTCCATGGCACAGAGGCAAGCGCGTGCTCAGGAAGGGAGATGAGGACCGTTTCTGCTTCCTCTCGGCCACTTGAAGCACTGCAAAGCCTCTGTCTGCCTTGAAAATGGGTAAAGAACATAGTGCCGCCTGCTCAGAACCATTGTCTATATTTTATGAATTAATGTACAAAAATATGCCACAAAACTTGCCACACTATGGCTAGTTAAAAACCACATTTCTCTTCTCTTCCTGGCTTCCAGAGGAATCTAATTACTTTCATCTACACTTTTTTATTCAATTTTAGTGGACTGATTCCATTAATAAGTACCTGACTAGCTCTGCTTCCCCCAAATCATGTGTGAGTGACTGGGGAATCTCGTGGGAACAAAGGCTCAGTAATCCCCTCATCACTGATTCTCTTCCAGTTGCCATGGCAACCTAGAGGATCATGCCCCCCCCCACCAGCAAACTTTGGTGAATACGAAAAGTTAACTAGATGCGATTTGTCAGAGGAACAGTTGTATATGACGTCGAGCTGGGAAGCAGGCTCTGCCTGTTCGGTAACGCTCTGTTCACTGTGAGCAAGTGCTGACTGCAGGAAAGAGTTAAGAAAAGTGCCACATAAACACCATGGAGTGGAAAGCCTCATTTGGTACATAGCTAAAGAAGCAAAATCAATGGAAGGCAATAATCCTATGAAAACAGTGGCCTCCAGAAGGGCTCTCTCACACGTGTCACCATGTGTGACATTGCAGGGCGTGCCATCTGAGATGGAGACCCAGCGCGGCGCGTGTTCCCTGTCACTGAACACAGTGGTGATGATCATGGTGATAGTGGTGGAGCTAACGCTGAGCCTTGAGAGTTCAAGTTTCCATCTAAGACCCCTGCAAACTTCTACACCTCAAAAACTGTGGCTGAGAGGAAACTGAAGACTGCCATGCCAAGCTGTGGCACCTGAGCTGAGGGATGTGCTCTTCTGGCCATACATGGCAAGCCACAGCCACATAAAAGTGATTCCATGTGATCCCTGAGGTAGGGGTAGAGGACTCAACCTAGGAGAGCTAACAGTGCCACCTGATGTGTTTCTCCAAACTGGAGGACCACTGAGTCAAAATGCCATTTGTTCCATTCAACAGTAGCCTGCACGAAGTGGAGGCTGAGGCCAGAGTTTGTAAATAAGGGGTAAGGTGCCCGAGCTTGTTCTCTGAACAACTCTCGCATGTGGGTTTGAAGATTATGAGCTACAACAATGGAAATAAAAGGGCCGGGGAGATGGCTCAGTGGAATAAGTGCTTCCTTGGCAAGCACAAGGGTCTGAGTTCAATCCCCGGTTCCGCAAAAAAAAAAAAAGAAAAGGTAATAAAATTCTCTTCAGATTTTTGTGACAGATCTGTCCGTATTTTTTAGATTAAATTTCATGATCTTAAAGAGGCACCTGCATGGCGTGCTTGCCCAGGTAGGATTAGTCATGGAAGGCACACGGCTTCGATACCACAAAAAAGAAGGTGAAAGTGTATTGACATGGCATGATGTCTTCAGTTCTTCTGGAAAAAATGCCTGAATGGAATAGCTGGGGTAATGAGGCCTCCAACCCTAACTTTTTTCAGGAATCTCCACACTGATTTCCACAGTGGTTGCACCAGTCTGCACTCCCCGCAACAGGGAAGAAGTTCCTCTCCCTCCACAGCCCCTCCAGCACTCGTTATTGGTTGACTTCTAGATGACAGCCATTCTTTCTGAGGTGAGATGGAATCTTGGCGTTGTTTTAATTTACATCTATGGAATGACCAATGATGTTGAAGATTTTTTCATATACTTATTTGCCATTTGTATTTCTTAATCTGAGAAGTGTATTTTTCTCTAACATAGTTTGATTGATTGATTGATTGATTGATTGATTCTGGGAATTGAACTCAGGACCTTGTGCTTGCCAGCCAGGCACTTATGCTGCTGAGCTATATCCCCAGCCTCATTTTTGCCCAATTTTACATGCTTCTATCTGCTCACCTACACAACTAATTTAAAGACAAAAATATGCAATATAACAACTTTTGTGAATTAAAAAAGTGAAAAATTCCAAAAGAATCAAATGGAAAATTCATGCAAAAAGTGTAAAATTGCGATTTAAGAGAAGGCCACTTCATCTGTCACAAGGCTTTTACTGAATACAGAGATGATAATTATGGTGATGGAGATGGTGCTCATGATGACAGTGCCTATGGTACTAACAGCAGTGACGATGGCTGTGACATCAGTGTTGACAGTGATTTAATGAAGCAGAAGGAGCAGAGAGAGGGAGGAGACTATGTGTGAAGCCAAGCCATCAAAGGATTTCTACATGGGGTGAATCTGGTCCACTTCTTTTTGTAACTAATATTTGATTATCTCCCTTATTTGCACATTGCTTTTCACTGTCTTCGCCTGCAACAGTGGACTTTAGTGGTTGTGATGGAGACCACGTGGACCACGAGGTCCTAAGTGTTTCTTGTTTTCTGATCATTTCCAGAAGAATTTGCAGCCCCTGGTAAGAAGGAAGGGAGGCCAGGATCTACACATTGGCTAGTGCAGCTAGCGCGGAGCTCCTAGCATCTCTAGCTTCCTGAGCAATAGGAGTGGCAGCTGCATCTTCTCTTCTTGTGTTTGGTCTTCCATTTGAGTTTTGACACAGAGCTCCTGATCTCTTGGAATTTTCTGGGTCATAGAAGTATCCTTTGTTCTAGTGATGTGGCTTTTGGTGGGCTCCTGGATGGGAGATGGTCAGCAGAAAGACCAAGCCGTGTGTGAAGCTTAGAAATTTCAGTCCCAACCCAATCCTCCAGTTAATGAGAGAAGCTAAAGATTGAGTCGGTCCTGATCATGTCTACGTGATTAAGTTTGCTATACTAATTCTTGAACTACAGAGCTCAGAGAACCCCTGGGATGCTGGACAAATGCAGGAATCAGGAGGGTGGCACACCCTGACTCCGTGGGGACAGACACTCCTACACTTGGACCCTTCTGGATCTCACCCTGTCTGTCTCTCCATCTGGCTGTTCATGTGTGACTGTTAAAAGCTGCACGATATGCAAACTGCTAAATGTGAAGTGTGTCTGAGTTCAGTGAACTGTCCTCACAAATTATCAAACTCAGCTACCAGCTCACAGGAGCCTGGAACTTCAATTTTCTGGTCAACCAGAAGGGCATGTGACAGCTTGGTTTTAGCAACTGGCATCTGAAGGGGGCACCATCTTGTGGAGCTGACCCCTTAGCTTGTGGGATCTGCTCTAGCCTTGGTGAGTGTCAGAATGGAGCTAGGACACCAGCTGGTGTAAGAGAACTGGCTGTTGGTGAGGAAGAATCCCATGCATGTTGCTGACTGGAAGTGAAGTGTGGGGGCGTAGAGAGAAAGCACCACTTTGTCCTTCTAGGAGAACTGCGCTGCCACAAGACTCCTGGGCAGGAATTCCACAAACAGTTCTTTGATAAACATTCTGTGGGACAGAGTTTTGGACAGAAATAAGCGTCCCTAATCCTTGAAGCTGCTAAGTGAGGCTTCTGTTGGAACTAGAGGTGTGGAGAAACTGAGCCGATGAAAAGTTTAAAAGTTCAACATCACATAAGTCCAAGCACAATTAAGCCACCTCAGTCCTCCTTACCAGATCAGCATCTCTACCCTTCTCACCCAGACTGGAACATTGCCGCTTAGGTTTGTCAGTCATTAAGCAGGCCCACTAGAGAAAACTGCTTTGCCTCTGTCTGATTTATTGCTGTGATTTCAGGCGAACATAAACACTCACTACTACCTCAGGGCAGCTAATTTCCCAATTCTGAAGCACTCTCTCAAGGAGCCACTGTTCTCAGTTTGTAATATTTTTCTGGGATTTTCAAGGAAGATACAACTCAATTAAATTTGTCTTCATAGCACCCAACATGAGTTATGATCTCAGTCTCATTTAGCAGCTTTCCCAATTTGTCACCATTAAAAATGGCCTAAAAGGGCTTAATGTAGTTAATAGATTCCTTGCTTTGGAATCTTCTCCCTTCTGAGTAGAGCTGCCTTTTCTGGTGCCACAAAAAGACAGAGGATTTCTCTAGACCAGATAAGCCTGGTCCTAAATACCTTTCCTGAGGTCTGAGCTGACTCCCTGAAGTATGTAGGAAGTTCACGCCAACCCAATCCCCAGCCTCACAGGGGCCTTTGAAAAGAAGAAGGACAGATGGCAAGCAGAAATCCTAACCCTTCTCTGAGAAAGAGGCATTTGGACCAAGAAAGCGGTAACACTTCCACTTATTCTAGCTTCCATTACCACTAAATCCATAGGCAGAGGGGAGGTATCATCCTTGGATTAGTCAGCTGTAAAAGCAGAGATAATGAGACGTGGGTACAAACAGAAAAGGTTGATGTTGATACAGGTATCAGGGTTGACAGCAGCTGAAAAATGGCGGCAGTGCTTAGGGAAGCGCCACGCTTTGACAAGGAGCCTTGTGCCAAGCGGCTCGAGCGCTGGCCCTGGCTGGGAGGCTGCATGAGCCTGCGAGGACCAAGGCTTCCACAGCGCTCGCTGTGCTGCTCGCCGGCAACGCTCGCCTGCGTGGCTGTGCTCACTATTTCTAATGATACTGGAGCCTAGTTTTCATTTGCAAGAGCTGAGATTTCTATATAGAAAATGAAGGTATGTTTATTGCGGTGTATGTGTTTTCACAGAACAAGAATGTTTTATATATATAAAAGATATTCCCAAGCCCTGAAACACACATAATCGGGTGAACACTTCACTTTCTATGCCTTCTTGGCTGTTTCTTAGGTGTAAATAAATAGCCAGGGATATACATTGACCACAAAATTGCATCTCGTACTTCTGAGCGACTAGCTTTTCATCGGCGCAGGATTTCATGAAATCGTCTTCCAATCTCTAAACACAGGATTGCATTATCATTTGTGAATGCTGGTATGATATTTCACATAAATAAACAACAATGTCTATGACCGATTGCCTATTTGCAACATTTCAGATGTTTCCAAGGTTTTGCTTTCTCTTTCGTTTTCCAAAAGTGTATACGTCCTGCACAAATGATCCTTTGACACCATGCCTTGGAGACCTCTGTCCAGAGGGCTGGCTGGAAGTGAGGTCACTGGAGCATCTCCTGGGAGACACTGGGGCCTCAGCTTCACCCACATCCTCCTGGTCGCCTCCTAGCCACTGTCATGTGGGCTGCTTCTTCCCAGTGCCTGCTCCCACTGTGACTGCTGCTCCCAGCCTAACACACCACGGGCTGAAACTGACAAGCCAGGAATTGCCCTGTTTCTAAGGTTATTCTTTCTAGTATTTTGTTACAGTAATGGAAGGCCTACCTAGCACATGGAGCACAGCTGGCAGGTTTCCAGGGCTTCCTTGGTTCATTTCCTGCTTCCTTCCTTTTGGAAGCTTCCTTCTATTTCATCTGCTCAGAACATTTCAGGTGAAATGTCTCAGATTAGGTGGCAGAAGGTTGTCTGTCGTAGCCCTGTGAGAAATCCTCCTGGGCATAAGAATTACCCAGGCTCCTCCAGTCACAGCTATGCCAGGTAACCCAGGGACCTGGGCTTTGCAGGCCTCCCACTAGGCCTCGGCTCCCTTCCTAAGAACCTGAGCCCCCGTCCAAGGAGATGCCATGGGATCCCCCACCCGGGATGATGAGGCTGCCTCAGAGACCTTAGAAGGGTCCTACCTGGCTTAACTTCAGAGCATGGCATCAGCACGTGGGGGGGGGGCGCTGATGCCCCGCACCAAATGAGCTGACAGGGACTTCAGAGGACCTGCCTGGAGAAAGCCAGCTTGCAAGGCTTCAAGATGATCCCAAGACCATTGCTGCTGCTGAGCCGTGAGCACTGGGGAGTGATCACGTCATTTGGGTCTTCCTGCACATCTGTTGAAAATTTTGAATAATAAAACATTAAACATAAAAGTAATCTAAATAAACTTAGCTAGATGAGTGCATGTGTAGTAATGGATTTTAAACAATTCTACTTAGGAAAGCATGCACGCACACAGGATTTCAGCTGCGCCCTAGCACCCAGGGCCTCCCTCCCACTCAGTGCTCCACGCTGCGAGAGGTTGCACCGTGGGTTCCATTTCCCTCTTGTTCCTGTGTGGCAGAGCCCACTCAGCCTGGCCAGGGACCTGGGATGCTCCCGCCAACGGTGTCATTTGGGGCAGGGGAGAGAAAGATCTGTGTCCCACACAGAGCTGAAGGGAGAGGGGGCGGGAGAGGCGGGAAGGGGCGAGAAGGCAGGAGGACGCAGGCTGGAGCACAGGTGCCCGTTCCTCCGGACGCCACACATTCCGCTTCCCTCTAAACTGTGCTCACACTGAGCTCATTAAAATGCTCTTGATTTATGGCAGGTTTGCTGTGACTTCGCTGGGGCCCTACAAAGAGTTATTGCTATGATGATCTGAGCAGAGCGGGTGTGGGAGACCACGCGGCTGGGCCTCCCGCAGACTGAGTGTTCCCAGTTCCTTGGCTTCGTGAAAGATGGATTATAGCAGGGACTTGGTTCCCAGCAGGGTCCAGCGCAGGCCATGGCCAAGACAGCTGCCTTCCAGAGCCGGTGTGTGAGCTGACGTCTGCGCATCAGGCAGCTCCTGCCTCTGCCCAGCTGGACAGAGGGGAGGCAGGGCTGAGGGGTGCTGACGGCTTGGAGCCAGGCGTCCAAGGGCCCCACCCCGCGGTATCTGCTTTCCAGAGATGCTCAGAACATGCTGGTTCACCTCACAGAGGCGTCCTGCCCAGGTTCCATGCTGGAAGTAAACTGCCAGGTTTACCCAGGCACGCACCTGCCTCTCAGAGAAGCTGGGAAGAGGGGTGCTGAAGAGGAGGGGAGCCTCCCCACGTGTGCATGTGTGTGTGGTCATGTGTGCGAGACAGGCGTTTTCATCCAAGAGGACGATGCGCTGTCAAATGGGCACCCGCATGCAACGCGAAATTACATCTCTGCACCTGCGCCAGCCCACCGGCACGGTCTGCGCGTGCGCAGCTGATTTGGAGCCGGCCCTTCGCAGCCAGCCGCCCCGAGGGCGCCACAGTGCGGGTGGGCAGAGCAGCTGTGGAGGGCGAGACCCACGGGCGCTCCAGCGCTTTCCTCACACCCGTGCGTCCTTCACCTGCGCGAGGCCTCCCACCATCAAGAAGTTGCGGGGGGGTTCTGGAGCTTAGCTTCTTCTCCCTGCACCCCAGCAGCAGGCAGAGTCCCGCATTCCTGGAGCTTGTTTGGAATATCTGACCCTGAGCAAAGCAGCTGCTGTGGCGTGTGGCTCGCCTCCGGGCTTCTCATCCGTGACCCTGGGCTTCCCGTACTTCTCCGACACACACATGTTCTTGAAAGGCACCACCGAAACCGCGGAGCACCTCAGCCTGCCCCCGTCTGCATCTGCGGTGGGCCTCTCTCTGTCTTCCTGTGTGCGAACCTGCAGCTTCGCAGAGCCCCGTGGCTGTCTCGCGGGCCACACCTCCCCAACTCTCCCCATGGAGAGTTCCTCATCCACGAGCTCTCTGTGTCTCAGTCTCTCTCCAACGCGGTCTCTGTGTTTCTCTTTCCCCCTCTGTGTCCATCTCTGTTTCTCTCTGCATCTCTTCTCTGTCCCTGTCTCTCTCTGTCCCGTCACTCTGTCTCTGTCTCTCTCTCTGTCTCTCTTTCTCTCCCCCCATCTCTGTGTCTGTCTGTCTGTCTGTCTGTCTCTCTCTCTGTCTCTCATTCTCCCTCCCCCTCTCTGTCTCTCTGTGTCTGTCTGTCTGTCTGTCTGTCTCTCTCTCTCTCCCCCGCCCTCCCCCACTGAGGCCCAGCTGTACTCTGTCCCTCTCTGTCTTCCTTCTCATTCTGAGCTGGGCCTTCTCCTACCCAAGTGAGTACCGTGCGCATGAGCAGGTGGAGCCCTACTGAAAAGAGCTCCAGCAAAGGCCCCACGCTGGGCCTCCTAAACTGAATCATCAGGACAGCGGACCCTGCTTCAGGCACTGGGAATCCAGCAAGTGAACCCAATAGTCCCTCCCTGAATGGTGCGGCTGGTGGGAGAAAGCCGTACATGAGAAAGCAAATGACAAAGAGAGCTGCAGAAGCTCCTAAGCACTATGAGGAAAACAAGCGCCACGGAGCTGACGGAAAATCTGAGCAGCTGAGATCTGAGGAGGGGCAAGAGCAGCTCAGAGGCTGGAGGTCGGTAAAGAAAGCAATCCAGGCAGAGAAAGCCGTGAGCTCTTGGGCAGAGGATTAGGACCATCGCCTGCAGGGGTGGGGAGTAGAGAGCCAGCAGCAAGGGAAGCAGGAGCTGGGGAGGTGCAGGGGTGTGTGAGGCAGCCCCTGCAGCCCCGCTATAGTGCATTGGGAGCATCTGTGTTCACCTGTGTGCCTGGCCGGAAGTGGCAGACCTGCTATCAGAACCCCGTGCTGCATGATGGTGGCCACTCTATCCTCACA
The DNA here is from genome assembly GCA_002564305.1 of Octomys mimax. Lineage (NCBI taxonomy): Eukaryota > Metazoa > Chordata > Mammalia > Rodentia > Octodontidae > Octomys > Octomys mimax. The sequence continues at coordinate 16,174 of NDGM011088351.1, forward strand.
CGCCAGCCCTGGCGCCCCCAAGCGTGCACCTGAGGATTCGTGGAGCCCCACGGGTGCCTATTCTCAGTACCCACGTTGTGCAGACAGGAATCTAGGGTGCAGCCAGGTCACCAGACAGTGGTGGAGACACTGGAAGTCTAACTGGAGAGCCCCTGCCCTAGCCAACCCTCCGCGGGGCACAGCAGCAGTGGGCCTGCGGCTAACTTCAGTGCATGTGGTATGCTGCCTGTCCTGCTCCCCACCCCAGGCCCCGGCAATGGCCCCTAGTAGCCACTGCTACCCCACTGTCCTAGGCACTGAAAGCCACTTCCGCAGGGGAAGTAGCTCTGGGAACTGGAGCAATGTGACCCTGGAGTGAGGAACGCTGGCCAAGGGCACCGCCCCTCCTAGGCCTCTGCGCTGCAGCACCAGTGACGGTCCCGCTACTGCAAGCAGCTTGCTCAGCACTGGGCTGTGCCAGGCTCTGTGTCGCCCCTGCCCCAGCACCACCCACCCCAGCAGCCCCCATCAGGAGCCAGGGGATCATGGGAGTCAAGCCAGGCCAAGCCCTCCGGGGTTTCTTGCAGGTTGTGTTTCCCTGAGACACTTCAGAACTGAGATGTTCCCGTCCCTCCCAATAACCGGGAGACCCAGGGTCACACCATTATTAGATTTTATTTATGAGCAAAGCATATGAGTTTTCCAAGAACTGTCACTGTTCGGGTGTAACTGACAGGGGCGCCAACCCTTGGCCCCCAGAGATGCCGGGCTGGAAGCTGAGAGTGGCAAGCCTCCATCAGGAATGTTAAAATCGCAGGGAAGTGCCCAGCGGAGAAGATGGCTCCAAGTTCTAAACTCGGCGGTCTGCTGTAATTTTGAGAAAACATAATTCTATGATAAAATGGGGCAGGGGCAATCGGACTGAACTGTGCTGGTCTTTGCGGTGGGTGATTGACTAACTCACTGCAGCGCAAAGCTGCACTTGCAAATGATTCATAATAGGAGTTTGCGCAGGTACATACAAAGACATGCTCGCAGGGCTCAGCGGCTGGCACGAAATCCATCTGCTCCGAAGCACCCCTGTGTCATTGGGGTGGCCATGGGGGTCAGGGTGGCCCTCTGCCCCACAGGAGTTCTGCTGGTCTGGATGCGAATTTGACTGCCTGGAGGAGAGATCTTCAAGTCCTCCCAAGGACCCCTGAACCCAGCCCAGTGGGACTCTGCCCAGGGGTCTCCTCTTCTCGGGGCACAGGCCAGTCAGCAGGCGCTCCACGCTGTGCCCCAGGCTGAGTAGTAAAGTGACGGGGAAACCTGGGGGTGTCCCAGGGGTGTTCCAAAACAGGGCTGTCCATCAGTTTCTGGCAGCAGGACTCTCCGGAGCAGAGGGCTGCATCCGCGCCCTGTCCTTTCTCAGCGCCCCTTCCTTCCCAGAAGCCCCTTCACGTCCTGCGCAAGAGTCCCTTTCTCACTGGAGTTTTCCACAGTGATCCCTCCACGATGCTACTGCCTGCATGTGTGCTTGCAAGCTCACAGAAGTCACAAAAATGGCGCCGAGTCCCTGGAACCCTTCACCCAGCTTCTGAATGGTGACTCTTAGACTTGTATCATAATACCAAAAGTGAGGCATGAGGCCGGCCAGATAGCTCAGTGGACTAGAGCGCCTGCTTAGGCAGAGCACAGGCAATAGACGGTCAGTGGTGAAGTGAGGTGCTCCGCCTGCTGCAGGGCCGAGCCGGCAGCCTGTTCGCACTGTGCAGGCCACAGCAGGGCAGCCCGAGCGGGGCTTCTGCAACCACAGCAAGCTCTCAGGTTGCCAGTGGGGCAGGTCCAGTGCAGATCCCAGCTTTGCAGGGCGGGGCGGGGCTGGGGCCTCAGGTTCAGCACTTCCCCGAGTGCAGAGGAGGCCGCCACAGGCTCTAGGGCCACCCTTGGAGTGTGTAGATCGTATTATACTCGGCCTTTCTACCAAGACTCAGTCCACGTGAGATGAGGGTCTCGAAACCAAGCTGTGAGCAGAGTAAGTGCTCTCCTCATCCAGGGCCTTGAAGGCAGTGGAAGCCACGAACTGAAATCCTCACATGACTGGGGCAAGTTACTGCACCTTTCTCTGCCTCAGTGTTCTTGTCTATAAAGTGAGGATACTGGGAGCACGCACCTTGTTGGAACTGTGAGCTCTGGGAGGGTGCTCAACCGCGTGAGCGTGCTGAGGACGCTAGGTTAGGTCGGCTGTTGATGAGAAAGTCAAGGTGAGGAGGGCACCTGCCACCCACAGTGCTGATGCCCATGGCGATAGCCCTGGTGACGGATGATGGTGACAGTGCTCTACCAAAAATTCTCTCGGTGACATGAAGAAGGCGGTCATAGTGCTGCTGCTGGTGGTGGTGACAATGGTGACTGCATGGGGAATCATGGTGGCCACACACCTGCTCAGTAACAAGTAGCTTGTGACCTCAGAGAAGCATAAGAGGCCGCGACCCAAGCTCGGGAGTAGGAGTGTGTAGGTGTAGCTTGGGAGGAAGTACAGAGCTCACCAGACAGAGAGACGGAATTCAGGCAGCACCAAAGCCAAGAGGGGAGCGTCGGCTGAGGCATGGATTTGGAGGCCAGCATCCTCCTGGGGTGTCGACCACGTCATCCTGCACACCCCATGGCAGGCCGCACTCGAGGCGCTGGTGGGACCCGAGCAGCCTGGCCTTTCCCTCTGCCAGGCCCAGGATCGGATCCTGGCTGTAGCCGCCAAAATCAAGATGCTGCCTTGCTTTGGAGGAAGGAGACAGGTCTGGGAGCGCCCCCGGGCCCCGGAACCCGACTCGCGGCCTGGCTCCTTGGGTGCATTTCTTGCAGCTGACTTATGGCAGGTTATTTGTTCTGGTTGTCACCGCAGCTGCCTTGCAGTAAGACTTTCTCCAAGCCAGGTGGGACAGTCCAGGCTCGCCTGCCACCCCAGGCCCTACAGCAATGATCTTTCTGGAAATCCAAGTTCTCAAGAATGTGTGAGGCTGCTTTTGTTTTTAGCATGCCTGTCTTAACACAGGATGTGTTGCAACTTTAAAATTGGATGCATTTCCTGTGTGGAAAATAAAATTTAAAAGCCACACAAAATACTACACAAGGGCAAAACAGCTTACAAAACTCTCACTTAGGTGGCACGGCCAGGTGAGGTGGACTACGACTCTCCGATCCTATTAATAAACAGAAGGCGGCTTGGAGAGTGCACGTGAGTGTTAGGAGTGAGGAAAATGGAGACCGGCCTAGCAGCAGGGCAGCAAACTGAGTGGCACCAGCACCGGCACCGGCACTCAGCTTCTGTGGAAGGCCACGTGGGCCACACAGGGAGAGCGACACCCGCTCCTGCATGGAAACGTCTCCGAACTGCAGAAACCAGGAGGGGCAGTTTTGGATTAACTGATGAAACTATCTGTTTTATATAGGAATATAAGATGTGTAAAAGGCTTTAAAGCTTCAAGAAATATAGAGACAAGTTTTACTAGAAGTTTCTTGCTACTGTCCCTCTGTCTCTCCCTCAACCCCCCTTTTTTTCTTTTTCTTTTTTTTTTGTGCCAGGGATTGAACTCCGGACCTTGCACTTGCCAGGTAGGGGCTTATGCTGTTGAGCTGTCTCCCTGGCCCTCTCTCTTAGAAGAGAGAGGGAGAATGTATTTGAATGTATTCGTTCCTGGCTTGTATAACTGATCCCTTTGATAGCAGACTTGAAATCACCCGTGGGCATGACTGTCTTCTGTAACTGGGCTCCTCTCTGGAGTGACAGGGAGTCCTTTTGCCAACTCAAGCACATGCGATGGCTTGGAAGGGCGGGTACCTCTGGGAGTTGGATGGGAGACTGACATCTGAGGAAGAGAAGGCCGGCCAGCTGACATGAGGGTGCAAGGGGCAGAGTCTTTCTCCCCGCAGAGCAAGGTGCCAGCTGAATGCCAAGGAGAGGGGTCTCTTAGCTGCAGTGACCCTGACAGAGCACTTGGTTTGAACAGCAGACGCTCCGGGTCTTGCAGCGCTGGAGATCCATGCCCAGGCTATCCCCCAGGTGGGCGTCCCCTGCAGGCTGTGAGCTGGGGCTCGCTGATGCTCTAGATTCTGGTGTCAATTCCATGAACATTCCTGGGCTCGTAAAGCCTGTCTCCTCCTTCACATGCTGTCTGCCTGTCTGCATCTCAGTCTAGTTTCCGTATTTATGAGGACACCAGCCACACACTGCTAGGGGCTTTCCCTAGCCGGGTGGGTCCTCCTCTCCTCTGCTTACATCTACAACAATGTCACTCCTGAATGAAATTGTAGAGGACAAAATTCTACCTGTCTCAGATGGCTTTTAAGGACCCTAAGAACTCCAGCAAAATGTAATCTCCAGTAAAACATTCTTCATTCCCCAAAGCAAAGCTAGTACCATGCACCAAAAGGTCGCTCAGTAAATACACACTAAATAAAATAAGTTCAAAATGCACACTAAATGTGTTCGTTGTAGTCATTAATGCTTCAAGCCATGTTAAGTTCTTCTTGGGGGCTGGCCAGAATCAGGTCTAGGATCACAATGGAGAAAAAGGTGGACATGTTTCACACAGGTTTTGGCAGAGGGAAAAATATTCATTAAATAAGACTATGACATAATGTCTTATTAATAACCTGGTACTGATAATTTAGGATATGCTGAAATGGGAACACTACTTTTGAAACATAAATTCTTTCATATAGTCTACTTCCAGCCAATTTCCTATAATAAAATTTTTTTGGAAAAGCTGAAAAAAATTTCTATTTCTAAGTTTCACTAGAAATAATAAATTGCAGAAATAGAAATCCTACAAAGCAACAAAGGTGAAGTGAATCATGGCTGTAGACACAATGTCATATAATGTTGTGTGGTGGCTTCTATCTGGATGTCCTTACAAAAGCTCATACGCTCACAAGGCTTGGGAGGTGGCTGGGTGAGGTGTTGAGGTCACAGGTGTGCGGTGCCGGGTCACAGGCATGAGCTGCTGGGCCACGGGTGTGTGGTGTTGGGTCATGGGTGTGAGCTACCAGGTCACAGGTGTGAAGTGCTGAGTCACGGGTGTGAGCTACTAAGTCACCAGTGTGTGGTGCTGGGTCACAGGCATGAGCTGCTGGGTCATGGGTGTGTGGTGTTGGGTCATGGGTGTGAGCTACCGGGTCACAGGTGTGTAGTGCTAGTCACAGGTGTGAAGTGCTGAGTCACGGGTGTGAGCTACTAGGTCACCAGTGTGTGGTGCTGGGTCACAGGCATGAGCTGCTGGGTCACGGGTGTGTGGTGCTGGATCATGAGTGTATGGGGCTGGCTCACGAGTGTGTGGTGCTGGAGTAGTCCACTGCTGTGCTCCCAGCTTGGTGTGCTATTGGCATGTGGCCCTGTGGGAGGAGGTGGGACACTCCAGCTGTGATCTAGAAGATACAGACCCACCCTCCCTGTCCGCTGAGGCCACTCCCCTTCCTGTCCGCCATGCCAGGAGCTGCTTCTCCTCTGTGATGCCCTTCCTTCTGTTACACTTCCTGTCTTGGAACCAGCCACTGTCTACTGAATCCTCCACAAACTGAGCTAAATAGCCCTTTCCTCCCTTCACTTGTGGGTATCAGCAAGGAGAAGGTAGCTCCAACAAGTAGCCATCGTGGAGATGGTTTTGCAGGATGAAGGAGTCCTGGAGGCAGCCTTGCCCCTGGACAATGGACTTGACGCCTCTGGACCATGCGCTTCAGCTTGGTAGGACAGCCAATTTTATACTATGTATATGTCCTCACAGCAAAACGTAGTAGGGAAATCACAAGAACAGGTTAATGTGAGCCGGGCCTTGGGGTGCAAACCTGTAATCCCAGAGCTCTGTGAGCCTCAGGTAGGAGCCAAGCCCTGGCTACTTAGTGACTTAAGAGATCCAATCTGAAAATAAGAAACGGGTGGGTATATACATCAGTCCTGACTCCCTAGGTTAAATTCCCAGCTCCTGGCATGGCGGACAGGAAGGGGAGTGGCCTCAGAGGAGGGGGAAGGGTGGGTCCGCATGTTGCAGATCACAGCTGCGGTGTCCCACGTCCTCCCACAGGGCCACATGCCAAGAGCACACCCAGACAGAGAGGAAGGCAGGCAGGCAGGCAGGCAGAGACACAAAGAGACAGAGATAGAGACAGAGACAGAAAGACCAGAGACGCTGGGCCACGAGAACACACTCAGCTGTATTAGAAGAATTCGATACATGGTTCAGCTGTCACGGAATCACTACACCAGTGGCAATGGGGTTACTCATTTGAGAAAAGAGAAAAAAATTATTTCAAAACTCTCATTCCTTGCATCAAATGAATCTAATTCAGTTAGAACCAAATGCAAAAAGGAACTATCAAAGTTCTAGAAGAAAATTCAGTTCCATCATATGCAATATTGCTGAGAGGGGACATTTTTCTAAACATGGTACCAGAAATGCTAAATAGAAAATATTGATATATTTGTCAGCATACAAATTAAATAATACACATACACATATAAAATACAAGTTAAAAGATAAATCTGAGATCTATTTCCACCACATATGGCAGAAGTTAATAACTTAACTTCCTAAATGTCCTTAATGTCCCTTGCCAGTGGGGAGAAAGGACAACAAATGCAAGCATTTGTCTCGCAGGAGAAAACACATGCCACCTGTCAGTTAAAATCAGCCAAGGAAATGTGACTTCAAACCAAGTAAGGAAGCATTTTCACTAATCAGCTTGAAAAACAAAAATTAAAAATAAATGAAAGCGCAGAGGCCGGTTCGATCCCCAGCGAGCCGTGCTGGCCCCGCCCCCGGGGCGAGCTGAGACTGCGATTGAGACTGGGCATGGTGCCCACACGCCTGTAATCCCAGCACTTGGGAGGCTGAAAACAGGAGAATCGCTGCGATCTTTGTTGTGAGACTCTGTAGACTCTGTCCAAAATTCATTAAAATAAATAAATAAATAAATAGACCGAGCAGACAGCTTTCTTCGACTGTGGTTTTCTGGTATAATACCCAAATTAAAAGACATTAGTGCATTTAAATACAGTAATTGTGTCCATCGTCGCTAGGCACAGAAACGGAAGGCAGTCCCCAGCGAGGAATGGGAGCGCCCGGGTGGAACGCGCGGCGTCCCACCCAAAGGCGGCGAAGTCCCTGGGGAGTTTCTACAAAGTGACCCAGAACTAATCTCGCATTGCGCTGTCACCGGGATTTCCAACTTTGATCTTTCTCCTATTCTGTGTACTCCACTTACCTCCGCTCTGCATTACTGCGTTCCTCGGAGTGCTTCGGGGCATCGCTTGCTCTTTTTCTAGTCTCTCGAAGGGGAAGACGTGGCTACTAACTGGAGACACTTCCTGGAAAGAACAGGTGTCCACGGCTCGCGTTTCGTTCCAAGTGCTGCTTTAGACGTGCCCTCCAGGAACAGCACATTGTGTATTTGTTTTCGTTCATTTCACAGCATTCTGAAATTTCTCGGATTTCTTCCATTGCCGACCAGTATTTCCGCATATTTGCACATTTTCCAAATTTCCTTTTCTGGTTGAAGTTTTCCAAGCTGCTTTGGATGGATCCGGTCCTTCCCGGCGTAT
>NDGM011088389.1:0-16349 GCA_002564305.1 Octomys mimax
AAAAAAAAAAAAAACAAAAACAAAAAAGGAATAATCCCTGTTCATCATCAAAATAACTTCACTGCCCAAAACATGATGAAGACTTGGACCTTTGGGTCAAGTTGCTGAGGATTTATTCATAAAATATTTTCCTTTAAGTTTGGGACATATAATAGAATATTAAGTTATTACAAATTTAAATATAAATTAAATTGTCTTTTCAACCATCTGGTAGGTGGCCCAATAATATTAAAACATGACATGGAAGGTCTGGTGAAAAAATATATTTTTGGAGGCATTACCCCACAGGAAATCATGAAAGAAGACTGCCATGCCTGTTGGGAGAAAAATAGTAACACACTAGTTGATTTCATGTGTGTGACTTAACTTATATCCATATGACTGCAACTCCTTTCCTGCATAGATATCATTCTTTGCCCTTGTTATTTGACTCAAAAATCTCCTTATTTTGTCTATTCCTCCGGCTAAGTTAGCCTTCAGTCAGAAGTTGATTTTCAGAGTGAACTGAAACCACAGACTTCGATTTCCACATTCTTAATGTAGACCCAAATGTGAGGTTATTTCTACTCACTATTATTTTAAAAAGGGAGCATGGAGAAATGTCATGTAGAACTATCCAGAATTTTTTAACAATAAAAAGAACTATATTTAAGATTCAATTTATTTTTGATGTCTTTAAAATGTTTTTTGGTATTTTGAAATGGTTTCCAATAAGATACAGTATATCATTTCAGACACTCCTCCACTGCAAAGTCTAGTCTGCCCTAATATAAAAAAATGTGAATTACCTGATTTATTCAAGTGTATTTATCAAATTATTAAGTTGTTTGCAAAGTCTGTACCCTAAGTTAGCCTTAATGAGCATGACAGCAATTTTACAGGCTTCCGAGAAAACAAAGCTGTAAATATTGTTCAGAATGAAAGATTTTCAACACCAAACAGTGTGATTAACTAATAGAATGACATGGCAAATGGCTGTACAACAGTGAAAGTCTTGCATTACTGTTTAAAAAAATTAAGATGGATAAAATGGATTAAGTTCTACAAATGAGGATGCAAAAAGTTGTAAGAAAAACCTTAAATTCTAGTGCAGGAAAATCAGCTTAGTGAAAATTGAAAATGCATGTAATAAAACTAATTCAGGCAGGATATTAATCTTGTGTAAAAAAGATAAAAGCATGTTAAAGCCTGAATGTAAAATATTAATGTGCTAAACCATCATAAAACTTCACATATGCCCTTTAGCGATAGTATTGTTAATGATGATAAAAACTTATTTGCAAATTCTTCTTTTATGAAGTCTAGAAACAGAAAATCTGAAAAATGAAGACTAACACAGACATCTGTTCTATGTAACTGATAGGAAGTGGAGGCAATAACGGGCTTTAGGATAACTGGCCTCCTCTCCTAACATTTGATTATGTGACCACACGGAGCAGGCTGTGTACCAATGACTTCACTTGGGATGGCTTAGATTTGCACTATAGAAATACTGGGTTTTTCTTTGTTTATCTAAGCCTTTTTTCTGACTCATAGATTGTTGGTGCTGTTATACTTACCCTGGCCTACTAACAAATATAAGAAATACCTACGCAGATTTTTTTCTTCCTTGAGAACAAGTGTATCTCAATTCTGGTTCTGCATTATTATGTTACTAAATCTTCGAGAGTGATGCTGGACTGTGATGATAGTTCACGAAACTTTCATAGACCAGAGAGAGGCTGGATGATGTGGCATGAAGAGCTCAACTAAGCACACCCCCAGCTTGACCTGAATGAAAATTTCTATCTTCTTTACTACACCATGTTGATTAATTTGTTTAACCTCTCTAGGTCATTCAGACTTAATAGGAAAAACATATACAAACAAAAGTAGGAATAATCTCTGTTTGCATAATTTTGTGAGGGTTTATAATGAGTATAAAGCTGTTATGTTACAGGTACTTAAATGTAATAATAATCATTAAAGTGTTTATTGTTGGATTTTTCATATACTAAAAAGGTCCTACTAGCTGACGCATCCCAGTTTGTATGATCTTCACTTCATGATTCAGTCTAGCCAGTTATATATAGCTTGTGTTCTTTCCTTCTGTAACATCTAAGAAATTCGTATTCATGAGTTAAGGCCCCAGTCACATCCCACTTCCTACAAAGGGTATTTCTGGCTACTCTGGAACACAGTGATCAACGTCTGTACCTTCTATTCCTTCTCTGCCTTCCAGACATAGTTGTCCTGATGTCTCTTTTATTCCCCAAGTGCAGAAATAATGACTTTCGGTTCCCCCATCTCTCACTTTCCCACACAACTCCTAAAATATTTAGTAAGTTAGCCAATGCCTCATTGAAATTCTTGTATTTGTTTCAATTTTAGGCTACATAGGACCAAGAGTAGCTCAGAACTTTGGTGGAGACATTAATGTAGCCTTTGGAGAATTTTAAGAGCATACAACTTGTATTTTATTTTTTAAAGAATATACAAAATGGTAAAAAAATTAGAAGTGATGCAATATTTCATTAAACAAATAGGGATTTGACAGTGATTATTGTATTACATAATGTTACCTGCAATTTAGTTGTTTAAGTTACAAGATATAAACTTGCAAAAACATAGTTTTTGGTATTAACTGCTCCTTTCAATAGGCCAGCAGAAATCAGTAGTACAGTTATCCAAACTACCCTGCATATATACATAAATATATCTTTTACTCTTCTTTATTTTGTCCTTTTCCTCATCCCAGTTTTTCTTTCCTATTGAATGGATTCTTTCCCTTTCACAACTCATGTTTTAGGTATGACTTCAGAATTCTTTCACCTGGTGAAGAGATGCTTTTTGAAGAGCAGGGCTCTCAATAGGTCTAATTGGAAACATCAATGATCACTTGTCATTTACTTCATAACCCCATCATTAATTGATGAATGCACATGAAATGGCACTTTCTTGGGTATTGGGTTGCATTTAGTTACTCTTCTCTCTTCAATTCCATTTTCCCTTGCCATGGTAGCCTTCTCACTCCTGCAGTGGTAGCCTCACTTCATCTTCTGTAAAATCATCAGTCCAAATGGCATAATGAACTGGCAAAGTGAAGGAAACTCCTTCCTCAACACTATGCCATTTTGTTTTTCTTTGCAGGTAGGTTTTGCTCTTGAAGATCTAGAGAGACTTCTAAATTGCTGAAGATAACTCAGGGAATAGGAAAGGGGAAAATAGTCTACATGAGGAGCGGGTGCATGTTTGTAAATGGTCTCTAAACACAAATAAGCAAACAAAGTTATGTGTCAGCAAAACTGGATTTGTGTTGCAGAGCAGAGGTAGCAGAAAGCCAGATAACTTTGCAAGAGGCCTAGGACTGGCTGTGTTATCTCTGATATGACATGAATGGCCACATGGCAGCATTGATTTAGTTTAATTAAGCCATCAGGACAACAACGCAGAAGAAGCTCAAAGGAAATATTCTGATTTTTACTATCTTTTGTTTTGTTATTTGTAAGAATAATTAGCACTTGTGATTTATTTGCCTGCTATTTCATATTTCAAGATGTAGTGCATGAGTACATCAAATCATCTACTATCCTACTCTATAATCTCCTATTTAATTAAGAGATAAGCCATAATAAAACATGGCTATCATGAATAAGCTTTAGTTATTATCCTGTGGCCATGTCATATTCAATGCCATTTAGATTAAAACATCAATATAAATAAGCTTGCTTAATATCATGAGATATTTCTACATTGGATGAAGAAGGAGATTGGATGAGATAGATAAGATTTGAAAAGAAAAGGATAACTGATGAGGATTATTCATGCATGTATTTATTCCACATTTTTAAGACTTCCTGAATATCTTGACACTGGAAACACACACATCCATTAGCCTATTCAAAATCTCCACTTGATACCATAAGTACATGTATGCTTTGTTATGTTTTCAAACATAAAGGGATTCAAGTAACCTGAGGATGAACACGCAAACTCTCCTTTCGTGTTGTTTATATTTTAGGAGTATTTGCTAGTGGAAGACATTAACAGTCACTAATTATAGACTGGCTAAGGAAGAGGATTTACAAAACTGTTGAGTCAGATTGTTTTTTTGAGTCAGATTTTTCTAAAGCAAAGGACACTTGGCATTTGACTGCATATTGTTCTATAGCACTGCCTAATGTTTCACTCGGGTAGGTGTCCCAAGTCAGTTATTAACACCTAAAGGGAAAGTTCATTTTTTTCATTTTTCTTGATCCTTCCTAGTCTGTCACTCACTAAAACCAGTGCAGTTTGGACGTACACAATAATGGTAAAATTCAGCTTTCTTTTCTACCAAAAGACAATGATTATTCCTGTCTTAACTAATTGACAAGATCATTCTAAGGCTTATATGAGATATCAGATGGCTAACCTCTTCATAAATTGTTAAACCTTATACAGACACCCAGGTAAGATTATTGTGATAATTGACACCCAGAAGTAGTTTTCACTTCCTATTGCATTAATATAATGAGGTCAGAAGCCAAAGACTGGTTCTCTGAAGTAATATTTTATTGCTGTTTGAAAAAATAAACCCTTTCTAAAGTACTTAAGTAACTTTACATGGTTGTAGCTTATAACCCATGAGACTGAAGATATATATTTTATATATTTTTTCATAATAATAAGATAAAAAGTCATTATTTTGTCTGAAGAAAAGTATATATTTCCTTTACATTAAGCAAATATGTCTCAAAATTCTATTTGCAGGATCATGAAAGTTTTTTATGAAACTAAGACTTAATATTTGGGTATATTCTAATATATTTTAATAAGTAATACAAAAACTGAACAATTATAATGAAAACATAAATTTTTCTTCAATAATATTCTATTCTTTATTTTTGTTTTCTATAGGCCTGAAAATATCAATGGCCATTAATAAGGAATTCTGTTTAAGAATATCTATTGCCCAAATGTAAGTGGGGACAAATTCTAGGGACTAGAATTTCTGGAAGCAATGCAGCAAAGGGGAAAATATAAGTAAGTTTTCATTGTTTTTGAAACCTCCAAAGTCAAGACAAGGATAAATGTGAAAAATTTTCTGTATTGGTCACTGGAAACTAAGTATGAGATCCCAGAACTAGATCTATACCAAGGAAACAGGCATGAAATGTATTGGAAACATGAGAGGAAAGAAATTTTAAAGTTTCTTCTTGTTTAAGCCCTTTATCCTCTGTTTCATAGCTAACTTCTTAATTATGGAAGATAATATTCAATAATGCATTTGTCATTGTACAGAAAGCTGGTTTCCAGGCCCATCACAGCACTAAAACATCTTCCTCTAGGGTCACCTGTGAAGCTTTTAAAAAATATGAAGCACAACAACTTCATAGAGCTTAACTTCCTGGAAATCTCAGCAGCACTGAGTGTTGTTGTTCTCCTCGTTTTGGAAACTTTCTTCTCTTGGTCGCAGCGATCCTTATTCTCTACCTCCACAAATGCTCCTTTCACAACTATCCTTTCTCTGCCTGAGGATCAAGTGCTTACCTTGTCAAGGATTCTGTCTCTTCTTGAGTTATGGCTCATCCTGTAATAGGTTTCATTCCGCACATCCACTCTGAGGACTCCCAGTGCAGCGGAGACTTCTCCCCCAGATTTAAAAAGTCTGGATGGTTTCAGGATAGGTGTCTTCCTGTCCTACTTCAAAATTAGTATGTTCAAAGTAAATTTTACAGAAGCCAGCTCCAAAATCTTCCCTCTTTTTCTGTTCTTCATTTCAAAAAATGGTACCATTCTCCATGAGGTGTCAAACTGGGACCTGGATGGAGTCCCAGGACTCTCTTTGGCTACCCTGCCCCACCATGTATTCTCTTCTGTGCCCCCAAACATTTTAAAGCTGAAAGAAATATATAATGATATTATTCTTTCAATCTCCTGAAATCGCTCTTTATGTATTATAGAATTTTATATATTTATTTGATTATATATTTAATTTAAATATATATGTTAAACTCCTCAAAACAGCATATTTTTGATGGAATTTGTTTAATCTACTTTTTTTTCTTTTTTGCAGTACCAGGGATTGAGCTCAGGACCTTGTGCTTGCCAGGCAAGCACTTATTCTACTGAGCCATCTCCCCAGCCCTGTCTAATTCTGCTTTGAGCACAGTTAACTTTCCATCCTTTTGGCTTACCATTTCTGTAGTGGTGAACCAAGATCTCAGATGGCTGTTTTTTGTTATCAAAAGCTCTAAAAGCTTTGCCATAGATGGACATAAAAAGCAGTGTAAGGCAGGGTAATACAGCATGCAGTGTTCTAGTCCTGCTCCAAGTTTGTAGACTTCAACACTAATTAAATGGCAGAATTGCTGAGGTCTGGTGATTGCATCTTAGACTTTCTTAGATTTACCTGACCAATATTTAACTAAGAAACTAATTAGAAGATTCATAAACTGAGCCAACTGATTTTCTTCTTCTGAATCTGAAAAGACAGCATATTTTTTGGCATTGCTGCTAAGGGTTACTAGGGACTTGCAATTTCATAAAATGGATATTGTCCAAAATTCTGCTAAAATAAAATAGATGTGCAGTAGGGGTAATGGTTATTTCTGAAAACTTTTTGTATCAAGGTGTATATGGGTAACAAAAATAAGAAATAAATAAGAACAATAGCCTTAGCCTTCACAAAGAGCAGGGAATGTATGGATGTTTATATAAATGAGCAGGCCTACCTGTAATACAAAACAGAATAAAAAACAGGGGATACTGATTCTTGTGTTAGCATTTGCTACTCACTGACCAAAAGCATTCATGCACATGACTAATAATTCCCACAAAGCATGCAATCTCTTTCTAGGCAAATTCATGTGTACCTGGGGAAACTGAACAGACTGCCTAAATTCAACTAGGATAGGATTTAAACCTAATTCCACCTAGCTATCTGTTTATAAAAGTTGTAGCCATTTCCTAAGTGCCTTGCAGAAAGTAGATGTCTGCAAAAGTTGTGCTAGCTTCATAAGTACCTCAAGAAACAAAGTTTTGTGTGTTCAACAAAAGCCAAAATATAAATGCTTGCTGCGTAGATGCCACAGAGTTAGTGTAGAATGATATAAGAGAAGGCAAAGATTGTAGCCAGAAAGAATTTGCAGGAATGATTTCAAAGTAGGGGAGGGAAGAGGATACACAGATATTTCTTTTGTGGTTAAACAAAGGATGGAAGGTAAGTTATGATCAGTTTGTAAGTGCGTTCAAACTTAGTAGGTGACAGATAACCATTCCAATGTTCCAAAAAGCCTAATTAGGGGCACACAATTGTTCTCTGGAAATATTCATTAGGCAGGGGCTGGGGGGATAGCTCAGTGGAATAAGTGCTTGACTGGCACATACAAGGTCCTGAGTTCAATACCTGGTACCAGNAAAAAAAAAAAAAAAGATTCACTAGGCAACAGTGACCTAAGGTCAGATGAAATGAGTGGGAAAGGGAATGAGGGAATGCCTGAGAGATTCTGTCCTCCAAACACCCTGCTGATCTTCATCTAATAGATTATGATTTGAAGTTTGGAAAATCTAGAACCTGCAAACTTTGAGAACTATGTGGTCCCATATAAGTGCAAAGTATTTTTAACATATGATGTAACAGTATGTTCAATAAATAAGAAACATTCAAAAACTATTTTTGAGCAGCCTAAAAAGAGCTTACATGCGATTCTCCCTTCTGTGGAAGCAGCTTCTCAGTGGTGTAACACCCTTTTAGGTTTTATGTAAGTCCTAGCATTACACGTAGTGTGGCTTAGAACTCTGTACATCTAGATTTCTTACATGTCTGAATTTCTCAATTTTATCTGAGTTTTTTAAAGATTATAGCAGATTCCTTCCATGGGACATATGTATAATGGTAATTATTACCCTGGCTTCTTTCAGCTGTTACAAAAAAATAGATGATACAATCAACATGGAAGTAATCTGCAGAACACAAAATTTTCTCTACCTTTGTCAGTTATTTTTTATGCTTCTTTATAGTCTTCATAGCATTACATTAAGTCCACTTAGGGAAGAAAAATATTTTTTGAAAACTGGATGTAAGCAAGAGAGTTTGGGCATAAGACTCGCTCCTGTACCAGTGCATTAGTGCTAAGTTCTATGCAGCAAATCTGCCCATATTTTTGATGCCAAGTTATAAAGCTATTATCAAAAGAAGATAGGAAACAGACATAGCAGTAATGAGCCGTATTACAGAAATGCAAGATAAGAGTAGCCACTACAAGTTTATTTTTTACTAGAGATATTTTAGTATAGAAATACTAAAGCCTACTATAGTATAAAAATACAAAATCTATGAGGAAAACTTCATTAATAAAACAATTACATAGGCTATAGACAATAGCTCAGAACCAGGAAAGGACTGGCTCTCACAGAGCAGGTGTTTCATTTATATCTCCTGGAAAAAGATTGGTCAGAAAAAGGAGTAGTGTATGGAAGGAAGGAGGAAACAACGTTGTCTTCTATGGCACAACATTAGGGGTCTGAGCATTATCACATAGAGAGAAAAGGCAAAGTGTTGGTTCCAGGGGAAGATAGAAAGTCACATACCTTGATTCAACAAATATTTATGGAACATATAAATAGCCACCTAGAGACAGACACAGAGCACGTCAGCAAAAGATACTGCTTGATATTCATGAACTTTAAAGATGAAGAGGGACTGATTTATACACAGGCACGTAACAAATGATGTTTGTTATACATACTGAAGCTAAAGTGCAACAAGCCATCGTAATAATGTTTAATTTCTAAAGATGTTTTCACTTAACCGAAGCACATGTAGTCTGTAATGGATGAAGTACAAAGGAAATAAAAGTAGGATGAAAATCATCTTGCTTTTTGGTTTAGTTGAATAATCTTTCCCATAAGAAAGTTCTCCTTTGATTTTTTAGGCTGTTGAGCATTTGAGGCTTGTGTTTAAAAGGAAGGTTGTTGCTCTCTGAAAGTTTCTATAGGGTGTCTTTGATTTTCAAGTTTATGGTGAATGCTATATTTAAGAGAATTAAAATTTACCAAAACATGTAGACATGTAAAACAATCTATGAAGATATAAGCAGGACAAAAATTGGAAGAATTAAACTGGATCTACATTTCAATACCAAGCTAATAAAAAGGAACTGCCAAGGCTGCTCCTACTGGAAAATAGTCACAAAGAGGGAAGCTAAAGAATAACTTTCCAGGGCAATTTGGCAAAAACCAGCAATGCATTTCCCATGATCTGACAGGATATGGTTTTGTTTGTCTATTCCTTTGTTTTCACAATAGTTCCTCATTTTCAATCACAGTTTTATGACAAATATACAGGGATTACATATAAACACGGAGTCAATCTCTTATGGTAAGATTTAACAAGGAAGGTTTAAAGAGAGAAATAGGAAACAACATGCATTAAGCGATAGGATTATCCTTGAGTTTGTGTTTCATTTTTTAATGTTGTCTAAAAGAACATTGTTCTATCTTGAACATGTAAGTCTTTACCTAGGATCACAGCTGTATCCCTTTGAAGTTTAATGACATATTCACTTGTACTTATTTTTTTTTTTTGAGTTGCCCTGCAATCTCCTATTATTTCTATTTACAGAAAATTGTAACACGAAACATACAAAGCTCTCACTTACTATTGATACAGACATAGCCAAGGCATTATCTGGTGGCATTTAAAATGCAATTATGAATTTTAATTGTCTTGAACATACTCGCCTAAAGAGAAGTGCTGCTTTTTATACCCTAAATTTGGAAACACACAAGCTATTTACCTGGAACACTTTTGAAGGATCTGTCTTAGTCTTCAGTTTGATAATGTACTCAGAATCATACTGTGCATCTGTACATCACTGACAAAGGAAAGCAGCAGAGAGCTTTCATTTCAGGCGAGTTCTGACTGTCGCCCTTCAAAGACATTCTGGAGACTGAATAATGGTGTCTAATAATTCCAGCTAACCCAGGTATTTAGCGCAGCTTTGAACAGGCAGTAATTCTCTTATATTTATTTTCTCAAAATGTAACACTAGTCTGAATTAAACATTATGATACATACCTGTACCAGTATAAACTATTTTTTCAAATTTTCCTAGTCAAGATTTCTTTCTCAGAGAAGAAAATTAGACAGGTGCAGCACACCAAATGAGATGAACTTTGTCCTGAAAGAAAATTGGTTTTTCCTTTTCAATTTCATTTCAAAGAGATCTGACAAGTGTGGCTTTGAACAAACTTTAACAGCACAATATCCTTTGTGTAAGTTTTCCCTTGTCAGCTTTTCCATTCTAGCAAGAACTTAGAACAAAGTAGATGCTGCCCTTTGAGTTGAGAACTTCATCAGTTGAATGAACACTAGTATAGTGTAGTGAAATTGAGGGCATACTCTCTCCTCGAATCTCAACAGTGCAGTGTCTCAACAAATATGATTTCTCTATTGGGCGCAAAAGACACTAGCTATACATTCAGTTTCATATATTCTCCTTGCCTTTCTTCATAGTAAAAGCCAAGTTATTTGGCAACACACATACTTGAAATTTCTACAGATTATGCTAAGAAATTTTCCACTGTGGATGGAACAAAAACACATTACTTTGTGATGTTGTTTGGTCTTACATTGTTTTATACCAATATCACAGAAAGCCTGAGTGTTAGAGGTACAAAATCAGATTTTCAGATGTGTGTTGGGTTTTGAATTGTTTTGCTTTTAATACGAAAAGCAAAATGTATCTTCCTATTTGTTTTGCTTTGTTTCATTTTTAAACTTGTTTTTTGAGCTTTGTGACCATTTAAAAATAAAATTTAAACTCAGAAGGGAAAAAACCACAAAGAACTTCTTCATAGAGATTCTAATCTTTATTGAACAAAAGCTTGTTATGGCTACTCTTCCTTTAGAGCTTTAGATAGCATGTAAATTGTGCTAGTTCATGCTGGTAACTAACTGCTTTGACACATTTATTTTTCTTTGTAAAATCCCCTAGCATTCTTATAGTTTTTATTTCAAGTGCCTCTTGCTATCTTTTACTTTGGCTTGGCTCCTAACTATTCCTTTCATCTCCTTCCCCCCCACTCACATTAATATTTAAAGACTGTACTAGTGTCAAACATTCATGTAGATACAACTTAAATGCAAAGCAGATAAGGCTACAGAATAAGTCCATGCTCAATTTAATTACAGCATTTTGATTAACACAGATTGTAAGTAGTTTGAACTAAGAATTTTAAGTTATTCAGCTTGAATATTACAAAGGCTAACCAGAGATGAAGTGTAACTTTGACTCAAAAAAACTGCCAGAAAACACTCTGATTAACCAATTTAGATGTACTATCTAATTAAGGATCTAAATATCTTTGGATCACAGAAATTCATGTTTATTGATAAGATAAAATATTTATTACCTAGAGAGCTGAATTAGCAAAAAGAACTGCTCTAATCAGGTGCTAACTCTCAGAAAAAAAGAATGTTGCTTGAAATGGAAAATGTGATAGTTATGAGCAAATCTGGCTTGTTTATTCAAAAGCCATGCTCTTGCCAGCAAACTCATGATCTTTGAAAGGTTGGAGTGATGAAATCGGTGGCCAAATTTCTAAATGGGTTTGACAGATAATGACTTCCCAGAGCAATCGCTAATAGAGAATAATCAGAAGGAAACAAGAAAGGGCGTCGTGCACAGGTGCAGCAAACCTCCTCAGGACGGCCCTGCAACAGCCCTAAGGACAGGGGCCCAGAAACCCCAGCTTCTGCATTTGTTGCCCTGGCATGTGCTGTTCTACACTTCTATTCACACATTGCATGAAGTTAATATTGTTTCTCCAAAAATTAGAAATATAAGGGAGAGAAGGATGTACTACAGGCTTCTGTAATACATTCTCTAGCACCTGACAAAATACTGACATGGAGTAAACAACCAATGAACTCAAAAATTCTCTATCTTAAGTAATACAAGTTCAGGACAATGCTGGCTTCTCCTGAGATTTAATTTTATGTTAACTTGTCCCAAGAATAGGAGACATTTCAAATGGTGATAACATCAAGTACAAATAAGGCAAAGATGGGGAGAAATAGCAAGGTGATTGTTACTGCTTCAATTTTTCTTCCATTTGTAAAAGTCTAAAACCATTATGAACAGAGTATTTTACTTGTGAATTTTACTAGGCCAAATATAACTTTTGACGGAGTAAAATTTTATGAAAACACATCCTATAATTTACACATTTAAATATAAAACACAAACTAAGTCTCAATACTTTTCAAAGCCAATATCTTTTCAAAATGGGATTATTAGTTAGGTAGAACTATTTTCCTATTAGTAATTTTATTTCAAATATAATTAAAAAATAAGACAAATTGCAACACTTACTGGAGTTCAGAGACAGTATGCTGGAATACTTTATACATTTCACGACTATAATTCTTAGCACAAATTATACATTTATTTGCTCTGTGAAGTTTTTTAAGCATAGAAAAGATATTTTGGTATGTTAGATCCTAGAGGAGGTCTCCTTGCTTTTTTTGATGTCAGTGTTCTTAGAACATTAGTTCAACAGCTAAGCAATACAACATTCCAGAAATCAGAAAATAGAAGTAGACAGCCATTGAATATCAACTTTAAAAATTTCAATAATACAACCACTATTCATCTGTTGTGAATAAAATTTTATAATTACACATATTTTTAGTGAGACATCTTTTTAATTTCTTCTTCTCTTGTTTAGGACAATACAAGAGTTGATGCTAGGATTTAATAATGTATTTATACCCCAGAAACTAGAGTTCAATGAATTATCCTATTAAAATAATATATTATGCCATTACCAGCATCATTATTACAAAAATGAATCCAGAATAATAAGCCAAATTTGACCAGGGGACTTGGTGGCCATAAATCTACCAAAATTGCACTAGGCGCAGTTTTGCTGACAAGAAATTCCTTTTCACTGGCCTCTGGAGACATGTTAGTTAGATTCATATGCACAGGACGTAAGAACTTCTAACGCTTCTGTCTGAATGCCAAAGAGAACACTTTTAAGCAGATAATGTCCTTCAGGAAGAAAAATATAAAGCATTCCTGAATGAAATGTGAGCCCACTGTTTCTATATATAGGGGATCATCAAAGGGACATTAAAATCAGAATCCTACAATTGCTATATATAAAAGTGACAAGTTGTACAATTAAGTGTAGAGTCCCAGGGTGACAGCAAATTATAACCTATTGCCTATAGTTGAAATCTGGTTATAAGCAAATTATTCTTGAAACAACAAGCCTTGCATTCTATTCCTCCCACTTTAGTCTTAATAAGCGAAGACCACTTTTAAATTTTGTTTTATTTTTTTCACTTTTATTGGTGCATGTTTTCATTACAGAATGATTAAATTCATCATAGAAAGCTGATATATACACAGAGAGCATCTTAATTCTTTCCATGTTCTTTTCTCTTTCCCTTCCTCACCTCTCTCCATCTCCTGATCCCCTTCACATTAGCAACAGCTCCTCCTCCCTGTTTTCTATCACCTGTCTTTATTTACTCAATTATTTAAAATTAAGTTTTCTCCTAAGAAGAGCCATGCAATATGTAAGCTCATGTATATGATTTGCTTCTGTTAACCTTATGGTCACAAAGGGCAAGAATTTTCCTACAAATGTTTCCAATGTATCCTTCTTTAAAGAAGAATACTAGTCCTTTGTGTATAAATATCACATTTTCTTTGGCTACTAATTAGTTAATGGACATATGGACTGCTTCCAAGATTTATCTATTCTGAGTTGTGCTGCTGGACTGGGGAGATAGCTCAGCAGCTTAAGCTCCTGTCTGGCAAGTGGAAGGTCCTGAGTTCAATCACTGGAACCACACAAAAAAAATTGTTTTGCTGTAAACATGGGTATACACATATCTTTGCAATGTGGTATCTTTTATTCTTTCAGGAATATATTGAGAAGGGGAAGACCTGGGTTGAATAGAAGTTTTAAGTTCAGTTTTTTGAGGGATGAGGAAAATCCACATATTGATTTCCATAGTGTTGATACTTGTTTACATTTCCACCAACAAAAGAAAAGTGTTCTTTATTCTTCTGCAGCCTCATCACCATTTATTATTATTTGATTTGTTGATGACAGCCATTCTTTATGGGGCAATGTAGAATCTCAGTGTTGTTTTCATTTGAATTTCTTCAGTGGCTGGAGATGTTGAATGTTATTTACCACACATTTGCAACCATGAGAAATATCTGTTCATTTCAGTTGACTGTTTTTCTGAGTGATTATTATTATTATTATTATTATTATTATTTGTATTTAGGATAGAGTGTGCAGAGTTTCATTGCATAGACTGGACTCGTAGTTATCCTGTTTCTGAGTGTCTTTTAGATGCAGGGTGTTTATTTTTTTCTGAATTCTTTATATATTCTAGACATTAGGTATCTGTCAGGTAGAGCTGAAAGCTCTTTTTTCTCATAGTGTATATTTTCTCTTCACTTTGCTGGTTGCTTCCTTTGTTATGCAGAAACTTTTTAATTTGAAACTTATGATTTGTTGATACTTGACATTATTTCCATTGTAATAAAGTTCTATTCAGAAAGTCCTTGCCTATGCCTGTGCAGTCAACTTTTTTCTATTTTACCATCTAGTACATTAAGTGTTTTTGTTTTAACATTTAGATCTTTGATCCTTTTACTTTAGTATATCGAGAAAGATGCAGGTCTAGATTAAGGGGGACTTTTTTTTTTATAAAGCAAAACCTGAGTAATGCCCCAATTACAGTTTAAACCTCACATTATAATTTGTTCACAAGAACAGAGACCCTGACATGTTGGCTGAGAAACTTCAAGTCATTAAAACTCTTCTACATTTTTAAAGTTGTGTTATGTCCTCATTTTACTATTTTTAATTATAATAATCAAACCATTAGCCTTGACACCTGCATCACTGAATGTACAAAGGGAGGACAGCAGTTTTGTTCTGGTTTAGGCTTGGGCTCACCTAAGATGGAAGTTTAGCAAAGCTAACTTGGCATTTCGAAGAATCAACAGTAATTCCTAGAACTTAGTAAGGTGGTTTCAAAGCATTTTACAGCATTTTTAAATTTATATTTGTGTATTTTGGAAGAAAATGGCCATTTTTGTAAATATTTTGAAAGTATTTTTATTCTCAAATTTACATCTCACAAGTAAAGGATGTTTCAATTTAAGTTCATAAATAACTTGAAAGTCTGAAGACACAACTTTATTTCTCTTGTTAATTTTGTATACAAATTATCTGTGAAGTCAATCCACATTTGATTCTATTTATAGTCTAAGGGTGGTTTGTAGCAAAATTTTATAGATACAAGGGTACTTGGAAAGTACCTGGACCACAGACCTGCAGTGTGAAAATACTCGGATAACACCATTTCTGCTTCTCTGGGAACCAGTGCAAAATGTGCCACATTAGATCAAGAAAGGACATCTGCCTAGGATGGGAACATTGGGATTTCTGAAGATGTTCCAGCTGGGTCATTTTAAGTATAGACAAATGTCCTGATATGGCATTGCTCTCACTACCTGAACAGAACTACAAGTGTATCCTCAGTTGTAGAAGATAAATATCATAATTTTGTTGTTCATAGAAATATTAAAATATTGAATAATATGCTGCATTGAAATGCTTCATAAATTATGGTTACATTATTAAAATTTTAATAATCGTGTATTATTTCAAGTCCCTTGTGATTATTAATCCTAGTATGTTTAATTGGATTAAGAAATTCCTAGGGAGTTTGAAAAGAATACTGCTGAGTAGGTCCAGGTGGATAACAGAGGGTTGATCATGTGGTCTGTGATCTGGGACCCTCATTCCTTCCACTCCAGTACTGCTCTCTTGTTTCACTTCTCCACTGCCATGGAGAAGCTTTGCTGCACTACGCTTGGCCATCATGATGCTTCCGCCTTACAGCAGGCACACCATGGACTGCATTCCTTGAAACCACCAGCCAAATTAAACTTCGCATCCTTTAAATTGCAGGTGTCAGGAGTTGTGTGATAGCAACTGGAAATCTGACTGATAGAGCCCTCTTCTGTTTCAGTGAAATAGTAGTGTATGAGAGACAGAATCCATGGGCCAAATAAAGCACTAAGTTGTACATGTAACTTAAGGAATGGAGACATGAAATTGGAAAAAACAAATATGGGCAATTAGTGCTTTGAAATAGTTCATCTCTGATTACTAAATATGCAAATTAAGCAATAAGATCAATAAATCTATCATTTTGGCAAAGTTTTTGTTTTTGCTTTTGTTCCCTCATCATTTTTTTGAATTCTATAAGACCTTTATTTTTTAATTTTTTTCCATAATTTTATTGATAAACAAATAGCAATGAGACAGTTTCAAATCAA
>NDGM011088392.1:0-13227 GCA_002564305.1 Octomys mimax
TCTTCGTCTTCACCTTCGTCTTCATCTTCGTCGCCTTCTTTGTATCAGAAATGGAACTCGAGACCTTGCCCTTGCTAGACAGGCATTGTGGTGCTCAGCTATTTCCCTGACATTGTGGTTTTCTTAATAATATACTCTTTCTTAAAGGATTCTCACATCTCTTTGGGGTACAGGATAGGAGTAGGTGGACTGCAGACAAAATGGGAGGATGACAATTGTGCTTTGGGACTGCTGGTAGTGAAATGAAACATTCCTTCACTCATTTTGCAGGATTCCCTCATAAAGTTTCTTCTGTCTTTATTCTCTATAGATTCAGTACTACAGATATAATTGAGCACAAATACGACAATTTTAATGGTGATTTAAAACCTTCAGTAATGAGTTGAGAAAATGGCAAAGAAGAAAAGGTAGGGTTTTTTATTTTATGAAAAAAATAAAACAAACTTTCATAACACACAATAAGAGAATAATGATAGTTATTATATTCTGTATCATTATCTTCAATGTAATTACTCAGCACAAGACATGAACTAAAAATATTCCAACAGAAAAGAAACATAACAACACAAACTACCTTTTCTATGAAAGAATTAAGATAAACTAGTAGTTCAAATGAAACAAATTAGCATATATATTGAAATAGTTTTAAAACAATGGATATACAATTTGGGTAAGTGTTGGGAACTGCCTTTCTGTTCAAGCATTGCTACCACTTTCCCCTCAAGGACATATTCCTCAGATAAATTTGTACTTGGTTATACAGTCCATGGTACTACTTTTCCCTGTCCACATTGTTTGCACTTACTCTTGTATAATATGCTATCTAACTTATCACCATATTTCTGCCATCATGTCTGTTACCTGACTCACTCTATGCTGCCAATCATTGGATATTTATGAGTATTTTGGCTGGTCTCTAATGATTAAAGATGTGTGAGGTCTTTATTTCCTGTGTATCAGAAGAGATCAAACTACAAGAAAATGAATATCTGACAAGGCTTTGCAAAAGAGTAACATTTTTAACTGTACAAAATATTCAGAGAAAACAGTCTCAAAAGTTTTCTTCATTTTTTTCAAATTTTCTTATAATTCCTAGGTCATTGTACAGAAAACTCAAATGAAATGAAGCTCAGAAACAGTAACACTCTCAAAGCAGGCTCTTGTAGCCAAGACAGCGGGTAAGATGCTCTCCTCAGTCTGATGAAGATTTTTGTGTTATAGAATGAAATCTGAGAATTAGATGGTTTTTCAAGGGTATGGGAGACTAAGTGATGTTCTTCAGCACCTAAGAACTATTCATGATACAACTTCAACCAAATAAATACATTGAAATCCTACAAGTATCAACATGCTTAACAGTGAAAGTCTAAATGTTATTTAATGTTCAGAATAAGACATAGAGGTCAACAGTCATGATTCCTAGTCAATGTAATATTCAAGTAGTAGACACTGAAATAGAGCAAGAAAAAGACAAAAACTTGGCATTGTTACTTAGGAAAGAGGTGATAAATTATCTTTGCAATTTGGATGATATGATTGTTTACACAAAAATCACAAGGAAACCAACCAAAATAAATCATGCCTATCCTAGAATAGGCAAGATCATAGAATTCAAAATTAATGTGCCTTAAAACTGATCATGCCTTAAGTACTTAATAACTAGTACAACATCATTGGTCATTCAAGAAATACAAGTTAAAACAGTGCTGAGTTTCCATATCACTCTAGAAAGAACAGCTATCATCAAGATGTCAACCAATAAGAAATCCTGAAGGGGCTGTGGTGAAAAAGGAACACTTATCCACTGTTGGTGGGAATATAGACTGGCACAACCACTAGGGAAATCACTGTGGACATTCCTCAAGGCACTAGGCTTGAAGGTCCCATTTAGCTGAGCAATTCCTCTTCTTGGCGCTTTTCAAGAAGGACTGAGAACAACATCCCATTGTGATATATGTGCACCCATGTTTATAGCAGTACGATCTGCCATAGCTAAACCTTGGAAGCAAACCAAATGCCTATCAATTGAGGAATAGATAAAAAGATCTATTTTTATACAACGGAGTATTACTCATCTATAAAAATGATAAACTTGAGGCTTTCGTGGATAAACGGCCACAACTAGAGACCATACATACAAATCTAATAAATCAGATCCACATTTGTAAACACTGTATTGTCTTCCTAGTGTAAGTACCTGAAAGACTAAATAAAATCCAAGAAGTAGAATAAGTACTGTGAAAGGGAAAGAAACCATTCAAAGAGAAGAAACAACTGGGCTCAGGGAAAGGAGAAAAAACCAAAGAGAAGCAAGGGAAATATATATGTGTATACTCACAATATAGCTTGAATAATTGTACTGCTCATTTCTCCTGAAATATTGAAATAGTTAATGCTTAATGTTTTTCTTCTTTTTAATTTTTTGACCATTTTCCGTTTTTATCTGATAATCTAAATGACTAATTTGAAGACAACAGCATGCAATGTAACAACCATTGTTGAATTCCTATTATTTGCTTAGTGAAATTCTGTATCATTTCTAATGTTTTATATTTCACTACTTTTTATTCACTTAAGAAACGATGTGGTATTTTTATATGATGGAGTATTACTAGGCTATAAAGAAAGATAAACTTGAAGCTTTTATAGGTAGATGAATGAAACGAGTAATCATATTACTTGGTAAGTTTTTTTGTTTCATGTACTTGAATTAAGGCCTAATTTTTCTCAAAGAAGAGTCAACACATCAATCTATTTGCCAAAATAGAAATTCTAGAAATAAGCTCATGCAATATGTTAAAATACTTTTTATAAAGCTAAAAGAACAATTCAGTAAGAAATGCTCACATTTTATTCTTTTTAAAAATGTTTTATGATCACCTTTTAAATAAAGCATTGTAATGCAACGAGAAATAAGCAAAAGTGTGGACCTTAAATTAAACCTCAAAAATTATAAAAATAATTCAAAATGAATATGTTTTGATGCATACATAAAATGTAAAAATTTAGGCAGTAAAAATTACTAGCACAGGGCTGGGGAGATGGCTCAGTGGAATAAGCGCTTTTCTGGCAAGCGCAAGGGCTTGAGTTCAATCCCTGGTTCCGCAAAAAAAAAAAAAAAAAAAAGATTAGCACTTTTAGCAAAGTATTTTATGTTTGACACAAAGAGCATTATTCATTATATAAAAGTTTCACATTAGATATAAAAAAGATGTATGCCCAGTCACATATCTGACAAGTGATTAGTATCAGGAATACATGACCAACTCTCAAAATTCAACAGTCAAAAATAATATAAATAGGCAAAAAAATCAATATATTTAACTGGAAAAGGCATGCAATGATAAGTAAATAAAATACATTCATTATTCATTATTAAACATGAGAAATGCAAATGAGAGCTAAATGATCATTTAATGCACACTGATCACAGTAGATAAAATTTAACAAACTTTGTTTAAATTGCAGAAAAACTAATTAATTAAATCATTCTCATGGGAATCCAAAAGATATAACTACTCTGGAAAACAAAATGGCAGTTTATTTTAATAATAAGTCATATAATTGTCATTTAGCACAGCAATCTGAAAGAAAAGAAATTTAGGATCACAAAGCAAGCAACTCATACGTGACTATCCAGACATAGTTGGGTTATATTTTAGTAGCTTAAAACTGTAAAGTACCTAGAAGTCCTTCACTGGGTGATATGCATAGATAATCTCTGGTAGATACATTCCATAAGATAATATTCCTCAATAAAAATGAAAAATGTATTCATGATCCAAAATGCAAACATTTTCTACAAAAATGTAGGCATTATTGTGAATGGGGGAAAAGTCAAATCTGTACAGTAAAAATTACTCCTATTGCAGAGGGCTTAGAAATGAAAATTAGCAGAACTGGGGAACAGAGTAATAATTGCTAATGATTGCAGAGAAATCAGGTGCAATTGTTTCTTGTTCTTTGGGCTAAGATCAAGTGCACAAGGGGAGTGAAGATGGAGGCGGGTGAATGTTACCATTTAAGGGCAGCAGGAAAAAAATTATGATGATAAGACTTCAGTCTCTTAATCATGAAAGTCAGTGTAAAAACCCAAAGACAAAACTATGTGATAATAAGCACGATATGTTATGCACAGGTACAAATTCCCTAAGATGAATGTCATCCTTACATATATGTAAATGTGTGCAAATAAAATTAATTTAAAATAATAATAAATACATGTGAAAAAGTAAAGCTGGGGAAATGAGAATAACATGTGGATTGTGTCTATATACAGATTTTGCTATTGTATGAGAACTGTGCAAAATATTACCACTGGCAGAAAACAAGGACAAAGGCTGTAATATCTTTCTACACTGCTGTTTCAATTCAAGAAATCTACAGTTATGCATAATTGAATAATTTTTGTTTATATACAATTACATTTACTAGACTAGCTAATGAAAATAATTAAAAACAATTGCAACTGAAAATAAAATCATGGCACAGAAAAATACTGCAAAGTAGGACAACAACTTTAGCCTTTCATGTGTCAAATCTCATTTACCTATTTAAGGATGTTATAGAATTTAAACAACAGGACAAAAGATTTTTGTAATAATCCAACAATAAAACACTTATATTTTTATAAAGAAAGAACTTAGGAAAATGTAGCATTTGCAAATTTCGTCCTTAAGCAACCTCTCATATTACTGGAAAAAAAAAATTGTATCTATCTGCCAGTCCTGATTATCCATCCAACTTCACAATACAGAGTTCCTTCCCGTGCAATTTCTTTTACAATTCTCATACTATTTCTTCTTTATTTTTTGTAATTGAGTGACTTAGACATATGTGAAAATAAAAGGGAGAGATTCCAAAATTAAATTCCAGATTGCACGTTGACTAACAATTTATTAATTTATCCCTAAAACAAGTACATATCAAAGGTAAAGATTAAGCATTCTCAGAAACCGTTCATATATTTTCATGAGAATATTTGATATATCACTCATGAGCCTTGCTGAGACAGTACATTTCTGCATAATGACTCTAAATAGGTATCGTTTGTCTGGAAAACTGCTCTACTCGTGGATGGATTATATTTCTTTCCAAGATAAAGGTGATTAGATTGAATTAGGTCACATTAGGTACTATTCTCTTTAATCTTCACCCCACAGTAAATCAACACACAGTATAGGAGGGAGAATTTCCACTCGCCTCATTTCTCCTCAGCTCCTCACATTTCCCTTCCTCTCTCTTTTCCTCCTAGACTCATAAAACTAGTTCTCCACAAATGAGCTCCTAATTCCCCAGTGACAAGAGTTCCATAATTAACCTTCTTTCTGCTTCAGGATGTTGATATTTTTATCCATTAGTATTGGTTCATGCTATGCAAATAGTTGATATGGTTAGATTTTACTATGTCTCTGAGGAGGTTCTAGTACAAACTGAAGCAAGACTCAAAGTGGAAGGATGTTGGCTGAAATTACTGTATCTATAACTTCAGTGTTACCAACTAATGAATATTATATTTTAATAAACCTATAAAAGTGGAAGATAAAAGATAAAGATAGAAAAAAGAATATATCTCTGCACTATTCCTTTCAGTTCCAATAAACTATATTTAATCCCCAACAGCTCTACTCTTCTTATTTTGAGGAAAACATCCTTTCACACAAAAATTTAAAAAAAAAGATTGCTTTAAGTAAGGCTTTGCATATTTGGAGAAAAAATATATAAAGCAAAGCAGCAAAGCAAAATAAATATTAACTGAGGCAGCTTTATTAACAGTTCCATTTTTAAAATAAAGAATTTTTTTAGAATGACTATCCAATCTGTTCTATTTCAATATAACTAACTTTTAAAAGAAAATTAAATACATCATTAGTCCCCATAATCTCTGCTAAGTCTTTCAGACACCAAAGTGGAACTGTCATTTTTTCCAAATAACTCAGATATTTAGTATGGAGGCCTTCTCATAGTGGAGTGCTTCTATAAAAGCCCTTCTAAACTATCTCCTAAACTACCTTTGAAAATATTGAATAAATAGAAAATTTGTATTCTAAGACAGCTGCCACATATACACCAGGCCTGATTTTACCAATATAGAGACATATTAAGTAAAAATCTTTTTGTTTTCTTCAACTCATCAAATACCATTTCTGCCTCTTAAAAATCTTTTTTTTTTTTTTTTGTTACAGGGTCTCACTATGAAGACTGGACNCTCCCCAGCACTGGGATTATAGGTGTGTGCCATCATGCCTGGGTTTGGTGAATGACTCAATGTACAATGGGGGGAGGGGCAGTGCAGCATGCAGGACTAGGTTGAAAATAATTTCTAATGGTTTACTCTTTTTTTTTTTTGGCAAAACTGGGGATTGTACTCAGGCCCTTGTGTTTTCCAGGCAAGCACTGATTCTACTGAGGTATCTCCTCTGCCCCATAATGGATTCCTCTAGCTTCTACAATGTATTTGACTATTGTATTATTTTTACCATATGCATCGCTTTATTATGCTAAACACAGATTGCTTCTAAAGTATGTTGCATTGGAGTCCACTAAGTTTAACCATCATACTGACATTCTTTTATCCAGATCTCGCTTATTCCAAAATCAAATAAGATATGGAATCTAACAATGAATGCAATCTTACAATTACTGTCATAACATCACAATGAAAATGTTCTTTCAAAGCAGTGTAAGAATGATCACATTTTATATACATATTTTAGAATCTCACATTTGTAGCAAATTGTTGCCTTAAATTTTTTATATCCATACCCACTTTCAACAGACTATATTAATGTTTTCCTCAAATAAATTCAGAGTGTCTCTATGCAGAATAAATCCATATCAAAGTTTCACTATAATTTATTGGTGAGAAATTAAACCCCTCAAATTGGCTTGTGTATTACTAAAGTAACTACAACAATCTCTTAACTAATTTCTTTGGTTCAAATCTTACAATTACAATTCATTTTCCCTATAACGCTATATTATTTAATGGAATTAATTAACAAGAACAACAAAGCAAGGTAGATCATTTTCCTCATTTGCGCAAATCTACTTTTTCTTCGAAATAAAATTGTAGGCTTTGTCCATTACCACTACAATAAAGATCCAGAACTATAGAGTTTATTGTTGCTTTTTTTCACTGCTGTATTTCTAGACCTTGGAATTATTCATTAAAAGAACAGTGAATAAATACTAATTTTAGTGATTAAAATAATATAATAGTCACAATTGTGACTAATTTATAACTCCTCTGATTGCTATATTAGACTTAATTGAAGGATATTGTTGAGTTTCACCTTGAATGTAAAATTATATCTTTAAAATGTAAAACAAAGTCAACTCAAAATGGATTTAACTAATTAGATAAACCAATTAGATAATATACAGACCTCAGTATGTGTTATTTTGCAGTGTGAACTAATTATCAAATATAATGGAAGAACATTCTCCATCATAATTGTAGTCATAAATAATGGTGAAGGAAGAAACATTAAAATGTAAAAACATATCAAGAAGATGACATATTGTACTTAGGCAAAAAAGAATACTTTCATAAGGGAAAATGCAACATGATTTGGACTAAACATTGAATACAAGTCACTCTATACATAATTAATTTATAAATAAAATTAAACTAAATGGCTATATCAAGATGATCAATCTAATTTAGAGAAGATAATTAAATTTCCTTGGGTGTTAACTTCTAGAAGACAAGCTTAAGATAAACATTAGAACAAAATTGTAAGTTGAATAATACATAAGTCAAGGTCAGTCTCACATTACCAAATAACAAACAATTGTTAGTCACCAAAGTGTAATAAATAAACTTTAAAATCACATTAGGGTTAATGACTTTTTTAACCTATTATTGTATCTCAGTTTTACCTTGCATTTTATTTTAAAGAGAGATTTAAAAATAGTAAAAATTATACAGATTTCAAATAAGATCATAGGCAATGAACAACAGTTATTATATGACATCATATTATTGCCGAAGTAGTTGCACAATTGATCAAATAATATAAGCACTAACTATTCATTCCTTTAAGGCCATAATTATTAATCAGTAGATGAATATCCTTCTTCCTTATACAAAATCAGCATATTCAATAACTGTATATTATGAGTATATTATTATAATGTTTCAATAAATCAATATTTATTAACTCCCTAACATTTTGTAATCAAAATTATAACCAAATAATTATTATGGAAAAATATGTAAGTTTTTTATAAATTTATTCCAAATCAACATTTATTTTGCTTATTTCTGAAAATTCTTTTTTATCTTTTTTAATTTTTTAAAAAGTGGTTAACATAATAACTATGCCTGTAAGTGTATACTTATGGGCCATGAACATTGGTGTATTTTTTATGTTGTGTGGTGTTCAATTGAGGATACTTGAATTATACATCATCTTGTATTTTTCATTTTTTGGCATATATCAGTAATATAAAATAATACTATCATTTTGTATATTGGTGCATGCATACAACATGCTCTGATTATTTTGATCTCTATTTGTCTATTTTCCCATTTTACCCGCCACTCTTTATTTCCTTCCCCTATCTAAAATTCCATTTTTAATTCTCAACTGCCTCTTTTATATTTGTCCTATTTATTTTTAAATCATTCACAAGAGAGAAGATATGTGATGTTCAACTTTCTAAGACTGGCTTGTTTTGATTAGCAGCATGTTCTCCAGTGTCATCCATTTTCCTACAAAGGACATGATTTCATTGTTCTTAATGGCTAACACTTGACCCTAATTCTAAACTTAAGACTTCATTTTGTATATAGCCAACATTTTACTTATCCACTCACCTATATGTGGTAGTCTAGGCTATTTACAAATCTCTGTCATTGAGAATTTTGCTGTTATAAATAGGAGCATTATGTATTACTACTGTATGTTGTGTTGTATTCTTTCATGATTACACTAAGAAGTGGTACAGCTGGATCCAACAGGACACTTAGTTTTAAATTTGTGACATATCTTGATACTTACTTCTGAGTTCTTGTACTAATTTATGATCTCGCCAACAAGACTGTTAGGAGGAGGGTTCGTTTCTATCACATATCTTACCAACATTGATCACTTTTGTATTCCCCATGGCATTCCTGTAAATTTACTAAAACCCACAATTTCAGGGAGAGGCTTCTGCAATTACATTGTCAATCAGTTTAGATCGTGGCCACCGGGTTTCAAGGCTGAAATGACAGAGTAACAGGAGAAAGTAGCTAGAACACAAGAGACCAGGAAGAACACAGAGGGAGATGCAGCCTCAGAGCCATACCCGCAGCGCTTTACCTCCTCCACTGGCACCAGACTCTAACAGCATATCAAGCCACGAACTCATTGATTAACTAATCCCCTCATTAGTTCCCTGTCAACATGATCCAATCACTTCCTGAAGGTTACATCTTTGAATATATGAGGCTGATGTGGATATTTTAGATTCAAATCATAACCGCAGATCTGTTTGGGTTGAGATGAAATCTCAATGTAGTTTTGATTTGTAGTTTCCTATTTACTAAAAATGTTTCACATGTTTTCAAAACTCATTGGCCTCTTGAAGTTCCTTTTTTGAAAATTATTTGTTCTGTTCATTTATCCATTTGTTGATTGGGCTCGGTTTGTTGGTTGTCAATGTTTTGAGGTTTTTTTATATACTTTGAACATGAATCCTCTATCAGAAATGTACAGAGTGTAGAGACCAGGGATCTATCCTGGTCGGCCCCATGCCCAGGGTGTGCTGAGATGGTGATTGAGACTGGGCGTGGTTGCACATGCCTGTTACCCTAGAACTTGGGAGGTTGAAAACAAGAGAATCACTACTACCTCAATCTGTGCAGTGACACCCTGTGACCCTGTACTAAATACGTGATAATAAGTAGTGTACATACAAAAGATTTTTTCCAGTCCATAGGTCGTCTCTTCATTCTGTTCAAAACTTTATTTCCTGTGTGAAAAATTTTAATTGATATTGTCCTACTTATTGACTCTTGTATTATTATTTACTGTCTTACTGGGGTTCTACACAGGAAGTCATTGTCCATGCCCATGGATTTAGGAGTTTCACATATATTTTCATTTAAGACTTTCAAATTTTCAAAGTTTCATAGGTTTCATATTTAGGCATGTGAAGTATTTTTGGATTGATTTTTTTACACAGTAAAAAATATGAATCTATCTTAAATCTCTGCCTACTGAAATACAGTTTTTTAAACATCATTGGTAAAAGAGGGTGGTTATTCTCTGTAATAAGTTTCTGGCACATTCATCAAAAATCACGTGACTTGCATGCATGGCTTCTGATATTGTCTTCTGTTCAATCCCACTAGTCTACATGGGAGTTTTTGCTAGAAGTACATAATTGTTTTTAAATATTGATTTACAGTTTAACTTGAAATGAGCATAGCTAAGTTTCCAGCATTGCTCTTTTTCATCAGTTCTGTTTGACTATTCTTAGATTTTTCTTCTTACACATGAATTTTGGTATTACTTTTCTACTCCTGTGAATTTTAACAGTAGTCACATCTGCAGGTTTCTTCTTGTAATGGAGTCATTCTAACTATCTTAGTTTTTCCAGATGTTGAGAAGGAAGGTGTGGGCTCAGCTTCCCTTCTCTAAAACATAATACCCAACACATAAAATTTAGAAGATATGAGGTTCTTTTGATGCATGATATTAGAATGTTCAGTCTAAGATTAGCCAGCTTCCACAAAAGAACACTGTGGTAAAAGCTCATCATTTTTGTCACTGTTTTTGTACCCTGCCATGTCACCAAGAGTGTGTATGAGATAGATGCAAGAGTCATTAGGTGGAGCTTTAGAGCCCTCTTCATAAAAGATCATATAATTTAAGAATTAGGATATAATTTTATTTTTTTCTAATTTTATCCCTGCTATTTCATTCTCTTACCTGCTACACCTGACTAAAATTCCAAATATCATAAGAAGTAATGAGAGTAGATACCCTTTCGATCTCTTGATTTGAGATAATATGCATTTATTTTTTTCCATTATGACATCAGTTGTGGATTTTAAATGTATGGTTTTTATAAACTTGAAGAAAGATACTTGTACAGCAATTTTCTTTGGCTTTACATATGTAAAAGTATTGAGCTTTGTCAGGGCAATTTTTGAAACTATGAAAATCAGAACATGTTTTTATCCTTTAATCTACTTATGTGGCATGTTGCATTTATTGATTACATAGGTTAAACCATCATTGCATCCCTTGGATTAAACTAGCATGGTCATAATGTATGGTGCTTTTAATGTATTGCTGACTTCTGTTTGAGAGACTCTTATTAAGGATTTTTCCATGTAAGTGTTATTCAGTGAAGATGCTATTAAAGACAGTGAACTATAATTTTCAATTTTTGCTGTATCCAATTTTGGCACTGTGATAATGTTGACCTTGTAGATTAACTGGGAGGATGCCACCCATTTCTAGTAAGTCTAAAAGACTGAGGTGGATCAGCATCAGTTCCTCTCCAAGGAGGTAAAATTCAGCAATCAGCTGATTTCTGAGCTTTTTAAAATTGGGATTATTTGAAAAATGAAACAGTGTGTTCGTAATTGACTGGTAGAAATTTATTATATGATCATGGCTATATTTTTGGAGGTCATATGTGTCTAGTAATTTATGCATATGTTTCTTCTTGATTCTCCAATTTAATAGAACATAAAATTTGCAAATCACTTTTTTAAAGGTATTTCGTACCTATGTCACTACACAGTGAGACTCATAGTGATCCTCTTATTTTCAGCCTCCCCAGAACTCAGATTACAGGCATACACCACCACGCCTGGTCTCAGTGGCCAGCTCAGCACGTCTGAGGGCAGGGCCAGCCCCAGGACAGGTGTAACATTTGGTGCCAGGGATCAAACCCCGATTCCTGCA
Organism: Octomys mimax; assembly: GCA_002564305.1. Taxonomy (NCBI): domain Eukaryota; kingdom Metazoa; phylum Chordata; class Mammalia; order Rodentia; family Octodontidae; genus Octomys; species Octomys mimax. Next base: position 11,913 of record NDGM011088392.1, read on the forward strand.
CTTGGCTAAGCAGGTCTTGGTCCACTGAGATATCTTGCAGGCTCTAAAAAGTCACTTCTAATAATCTTCAGACCTTTGGTGGTATCAACTGTAATTTTGTCCTTTTTAATCTCCTCTTTAATATGGGGCTTTTCCTCCTTCTTTTGATAAACTTGGCTAATGATACATCTGTCTTATTTATCTTTACAATGAAACAATTCTGATAGAATGATCCTGTGAATTCTTCTTTTAGTATCTCTGATTTTTATAATTTTTCTACTGAATTTGACATTGAAATGTATCATAATTTCTTGTTAATATTTAGTTTGGCAGTGATAGCTCTAAACATTCCTCTTCAATTATTTGCATCCAGAAATTTCTGGTAGTTTGTATTTCCTTTATTATTTCATTCTAGGACTTTAAAAGTTTCTCCTTTAATGCCATAAATAATACATTAATCATATTTGAATGTATCATTTCATTTTTATATCTTCTCATATATGATGCAGTTTAGCTCATTGTTGATTTCTGGCTTTAATCCATTATGATTTGATGAACTTCATAAGAACACTTACTTTTTTCTGTATTTATAAAGAATAGCCTTATGAAATAAAATAGTTTACTTGGAGTAAAATTTTGCTGTCTTAGTGGGGTGGTCTATCTGACTGCTTATGTCAATAAGTGTCTTCTCTATAAAATGTGGTTCAATGACACTTAGCCCATATGTTTTTGCTATTACCACTTCCTGGTTAATTGTTCCATTTAGAGTACGTACAACTTTGTCTCACTTAATTTTACTTCAGCTCTACTATGTGAATCACTCCTTCATTTTGAGCTCTGCTGTATAGAGTATAATTGTCTCCCCTTTTAATTTAGTCTGTGCATGTCTTTGAAGGTGAGATATATTTCATGTAGGCAACATAGAGTTGCTTCTTATCTTTTGATCCAATCTTCCAGTCTAGGTCTTCAGATTAGAAAATGAGCATTTACAGTAAGTGTTATTATTAGAGTTATATATTAATTTGTGAAATTTTACTATTGGTATTATTTTATTCTTTTATGATTTTCTTCTATTTATCTACAATGCCAGTGATATACTGTCTCTTGGTCTTGTGATGGTGATTATCTTATTTGTCTGTGTGTACATTTACCTCAAGCATTTTCTGTAATGTTCTCTGAGTAGTCAGACATTTCTTGTTTTTATAGTTGTACTGGAACTTCATTTCTACTTAATGTTTGAAAGATACCCTAGTACAAAACTTTAAGTTGACAAATATTTTATTTCTGCTGCAATTTCAATAGTTATGCTCTGGCACTAAGGTGTATTTTTTTTTTT
>NDGM011088395.1:0-17491 GCA_002564305.1 Octomys mimax
AAAAAAATAAAAAAAATTTAACTTTAAATAATAGAGGTTATTTTTGAGCTAAGGTCTTGCTGTGTAGCTCAGGTTAGCTTTCAAACTACCGTGTAGCCCTCAGATCCTCCTGCCTGGCTTTCCCAAATGCTGGGATTGCAGGGGCATGAACCACACCCAGCACTAGTGGAATTCTTGAGTTCACAATTAACAATACCTGTGTGAATTTTCAGATTCCTGTGTTTGTAGTCTCAAATCTATAGTTTTGATGAACCCAAAATCTATTGAGGGTTTCTGGGAAATTGTCTGAAGCAAAGATCTTAAAGCTTCGGGGAGGAAGACTCTTCTGCGGTCATCTGTGGCATGAAGGACAAGTTGTTTATCACTAGACTTGATGTAATATTAATTGTAAAAAAGACAGCAGTTGGTTCTGAGGGCAAGTGTGGCATAAAGCTTTCCAAATTAATTATAGCTGTTAGTTTTGAATGGTGTGAGGTGTTTGAACAATACGGTGAACACTTCATTCACAGAACTTATTACAAGCTAGATGTGGTATTGTACCCCTGTAGTCCCAGCAGTCAGGAGGCTGAGGCAGGAGGATCACCTTGAGTTCAACGCCAGCCTGGGCTACATAAGTGAGTTCAAGGGCAGCCTGCAATACATAACAAGATCCTATCAACCACTGCCCACAACCCCGTTCCCCTAAGAAGAAACAGCCACAAAAGCGTATTACAGTGCAAGACAAATTGTTATTGCTCTCCCTCAGCGTAGTCATTCTGAGCACAGCTGTCCCATCATTCTTGCAGCTTTCTCGAGCACTTCTGGAAGGCCTCTTTGGCTGAATGGCAGTGGCTGCCTCTGTGTCCTGAACTGACTCAGAATGTTGACCCTCCAGGGTCACTTGGCTTTGGGGAGGAGCCAAGGTCACACAGTGCCAGACGCGGTAATTGAGACGGAGGAGGGCCCGGTGTCGTGCTTCCCCCAGCTGCCTTTCCCTTGGGCAGCGCCAGGTAGCAGCCTTCACTGCATTTTCGATCACACCTTGCAAAGACACTCAGGAAGAAGCCTTCCAGAACTGCCTCCGAAAACAGCAAGAACGATGAGACAGGTGTGTTGACCACGAGGAAGAGCATTTTGAGGGACGCTGAAAGAAATGTGATTTTTACTATAAAAAAAATTTAAAAATTTAAACACTCACTGTCTTTTGATCTTCTCTTGTATTTTATCAAAAGATTAAAGAAAGTTGGTAAACTCAGTACAGCCTGTCTGTCTGTCTTTCTTTCTTTCTTTTTTTCTTTCTTTCTTTCTTTCTTTCTCCTTCCTTCCTTCCTTCCTTCCTTCCTTCCTTCCTTCCTTCTTTCCTTCCTTCCTTCCAGATAAGACTGTCTTGTTGGGTCCTGATAGCCCAAGGCACTGTGATGGGCAGTGGGGACAAGAACAAAGGGACAGAAGAGGGAGGCTCCAAGCCAAGAGGGGACCTTCTGGAGGGGAACCAGCCAAGGAGCTACCACATATGTCTCATATGCACGAGACACCTTTTCTGCAGCAAGCACTCAGCAAAGGCAAGGGAAGGCGCTAGGACAGCTCCTGGTGAGGCAAAGGCCCGAGGCGGAACTTCCCAGGTGGCTGGTTCTTGGCCACGTGCCACCACAGTGTTCTGGAGCACGACCTGCCCTGCCTCTGCAGCCCTCAGGATGTGAACACTGGAGGAACATTTCTTGTCAATTGCACAATCATTACTGCATTAGAATTTTTTTAAAAAATGGTGCACATTTTGGTAAAAACTTTTTAAAAACATGCCAAAGAAAAATAAACAAACAACCCTACCCCCAAACCAAACCCTGAAAATTTATACCATAGCCTTTAGCAGAAAAAGAAATCCTAAAAATAAGCTAACATGTCAGGGGATTTTTTAAAGGGAGGGTGTTAGTTCAAATAATCTTTGCTTCAAAACCAAGAGCAGTAACTAGATATGAAAAGCACTTAGGAGAGTGAGAGAGAAGAACAGAGAAAAGAGAAGCAGGAGGGCTGGAGGAGCTGGGCAGACAGAGAGAGGCACACCCAGAGGCAGGCCTGCTGGCTTTTTGCTCACAAAAACACAGTATGAAAACTCCCAGTATAGGCCAATCCTACCTTCATAAATGAAAGAGGCATGCCCCAGACAGGGCTGGCCTGGGTTCATAGGCAGGGCATGGGCCAGGGCTGAGTCATCTGAATCCACCATATTCCTACATTCCTTCCTGCATTTCTCTCGATCTAGTACCTCTACAAAGTAGTAAGGCCATCGTCACTTAGAACTGGCACTTCCCCAGCTACGATTCAACCCTCCCTGCTTTAACATTGCAGCCCCAGTACCTCTAAAGTGAATTCTGCTCTTTACACTGCTGCAAAACCATGGTTTGCTTTCTGATTCCTATCAGGCTAATGTAATTAAGTCCAGAAATACTGGTGGAAATAACATTTAGCCCCAAATTAAAAGCTACACAAATGCTGAATCTCTCATTCTTACTACAGTTTCATTTCTGGCTTGAACGGGTTATTGTGGTTCTCTCTAAACTTTCCTTTTCAAAAGGAGAAAAACCAAGTCAGTCTCTCCACTAGAGCAATACCAGGAGACTCACCAGAAATGAGATTAAAAAGAAGGACACTTTTAGCAAGAAGAATCAATCAACTCAGCCTTTCATTAGACAAGGGTGAATTAAACAAGTAAGCATTGAATTATAATGCCAGAAATGGAAAATGCACATCTCAGAGAAATGGCAAACTTAGATGAGGAGATCGTGGCATGTCAGAGACCCGGGACCCACACACAGGACCTGTAGTTGGCAATGGGATGGGACAGAAGAGTTCAGGAGGCAAGTTGAAGCAGCAGCTTCGGCAGTAGAGGTGGAATGCTGAAAAGTTTATAGAAATGAAATTTAAACGTGAGCCTTGTATTGGAAGGGAGCTCTGACTAGGACAGCAGGTGGGAGCTGCAGTGTTGGACCCATAGAGAACACAAGGCCAGGGCTGACTATTGACCTGGCATCTAGGAACATCTGCCTCAAGTAGGAAATGGTGTAACAAGACCCAGTGCCCCTTGCCAGGGGCTAGCAGACAGCTGGCTCTGCCTGATGGGCAAATTGAAAGGCAAAGCTTCTCATGGGTGTCCATGCACCTAGGGGAGGGGACAGGGAAATCTGGGCTCCTGCGAGACCCAGGCAGGAGGAGACCTGGGGACGGTTGTCCTGAAGAGAGACCAAGGCAGAAGGTCATATGGTGACAGGAAATCTAGGACAAGCAAATATTTTTCTAGTGGCACCAATTAACAAAATTTTTTGCAGCACAGAAGGAGCAGAGAGAAAAATATATAGCTGAATTAATTCTGGGCTCAAAGCTCATCTGTTTCTGAAAAACCACTCTTGAAGAGGTAGAGACACACACGTGGGTTGGGACTTGGGCCACCAGAGCCCTCTAGCACCCAGCTCTCCACGTAGGCTCACAGCTGTAGACTTTAGCTTTTGTGATTTGTGTGTACAAGCAGGAGTTTGATCACTGAAAACACACAAGTGGAGCTGACTTCTCAGAAGGAAAGCAGCAGATTGGCGAGTCAGGTCAGTCAGCCCGATGATCCTTAGCACTCCCTACAGTTCTAGTTCTCAGCAATGTTTTAGGTGAATTTCAGAGCATTGGTGAACTTCAAGAGGCCCGTAGGAAAGATCCCCAGCAGAGATGGCCTGGAAGGTGCTTTAAGATATCAGATGAAATCTGAAGGAGTTGTTTGTTTTAGAGAGTTCTTTAAAGATCAAATGGGTTAATATATCAAGCGTCTGGCATCAGGTCTGGAACTCCACACATAATCAATAAATGTCTGCAGGTACTATGGATGTTACATCCTATGCGTTTCTGATTTTTAAGAAATACAATTTTCATTAAGACATAAAAATAGAAGAAAATATCAGAAGAATGAGAACTTTTTCTCTGGCCCTCACTTGTGGAAGTAGGAACATGAGGATCAGCGAGAACTCATGAGCCATCTAGGATCACACAATCGCGGCTACGTGGGAGCTCACATCACAGGCGGCAACTCCGCTTCATGACGCAGTTTGCTTCTTTGGTAAACTCTTCTTTTTTCAGTTTGCTTCTTTGGATATTGTAAGTTTGTAATTTGTATTCTAGGTTCATGAAGTGAAGTCACTTTTTAAATAATATGTAGGCCTTGCTTGATAGGAGGCATTGTGTTAGGCCTGTTGCCAAGGGAAGGAGATGGCAGAGGGGCTGTAGAAGAGTGACAGGAGAGCGGATGTCCCCTCAGGCCTGTCACTCTCCTCTGGTCCAGAGAGCAGAGGAGCTAGAAGAATTGACACCATTTCTGCTACTGTGAAAGAAGGCTACATCTTGGAAAGTTCAGACAGAGAATCAGAAAATTATGTTGCTGCATTATTTGTAGGACTTTTCTAATTAAGGTAAAGACTAGAAGAATCTCAATATTTTTACCAGAAGAGTTTTATAGGGTCTCATGTCTGTGAATAGAAAAGGCTGAGGAAATAAAAATCTGGTCCTGGGCAGTAACCACTGCGGAGTATAAATTTAAGGCCACTTTGAAAAGCAATATGTGTGATGCGCTTATGCACAGTATTTTGGATATATGCACAACGTAAAGGTAAAGGATGACATGGAGAATAAAGGCTAAGCTGAGCAAAATGTTCAGTGCTGTGCTGGGCTACAAATATGTTTGATATAAACGCATCATCAGATTCCAATAAAACGCGTGCAATTTTGAGGGAAATGCAGCTTAATGAAGAAGGAGAAACAAATGTGCGCCTTATTAAGCTTCAATGAAGTTAATAAGAAAACAATCTAGGAAGTGGAAGGATATTTTGAAAAATGTTATGCTTCGAGAATATGTAATTAATGAGCTTCTAGATTAGCTGTTTTGAAAGTAGGAGAGAACATTTTACTGTAGTCTTTGTTATCTCTAAAAGATAGCTCTCTTTAGTTTCATTTGGCATTTTCTATGCTACAAAATGTTTTTAATTTTTTTCCTTTCCACGATTTAGACATAAAAGGTTAAGGGTTAATAAAAGTAATAGTTTCAATTCCAACTAACAGTACAGCTTTGCAATTACTGCTCCTTTATGTGCTGTAACACATACTTGGTTTCTGGATTTCTTCCTCTTAGTCCTTGCTGGATTTATCTTTGAATTCCTTCTGGTAAGTGCTTTGTTAAATGGATAAATTATGGATGTTTATAATGCAGAAATTTTCGGTATGAGGCTGTAATTCTCATAGGAATTCTGCTGTATTCTTATCCAAAGCTCTGAACTTAAAAACTGGCCTTGGAGAGGATTTGGCCATGGGGTTTGTGTGTTTGTCTAACTAAAGATCTTTTTAGACCCCCCGAGGGAAATCAGAGTTGAGACAGGGGCATGTGATTTTCGGTTGATTTAAGCTCTCCCTCGAGGGGCAGACAGTTAAGTGACTTGGGCACACATACTTGATAAATTAGATACACCTTCTTACACTGATACTGGTACTTTGATGAGTATAGCTCTTGAGATGAGGAAAAACTAAAACACAGCAAACAAACTAGCATAGAACTTCATGGGATCCAATGCTGACAGCTAGGCTTTTCTAAGAAAAAGTAACACTACCAGGAATTAATTACCATTTCAGACTTTTCATCTGATAGAATGCTGTCATTTAATATTGGCATACACAAAGGATTAAGTATACAGCATGATCAATACTACATTGACTATAGGCTATGTCACTTAAAAATTTTTATATAAAATAATGAACTATAGACATTCATTTCTTAGATTGTCCATATGAAAATTTTACATTGCTCTTTGTAAACATGAGAAAATCAGAAGTCTTAATGCATTTATTGTCATGTTACCAAACCTTCCACAGAGTAAAGCATAAGTAAGAATTTCTCTTGTATCCTTGGTGTGCACATATATTGTAGCTTGAGTGTCTCATGAATTCAGTCTCAAAAGAGACATGACAAGATAGGCTACACTCAGCTGAAGACTGGGAATTACAGAAAACTATTGATAAATGATAATTCTGAAGAACTTTACTTATATTTCTGCTCTGATTTTATAATGCCCATTTTCTTCTCATCAAGTATGCCAAATGAACACCTCCAATAAATTAATTTCCTACTTTGATTTACAAGGCAGTTTTCCAACAAGCATTCTATTCCTTTCATGTCTGTTACAAAAAGAACAGAGAAATCAACATTTCATGTTCAAGGGATTCATTAATATAGCCAGTTTGGCCTCTATATTTGTGGGGAGCTTGCTTTTAGAAGACAGATTGGAGACTGGAGATGCAGCTCAGTGCTCAAACATTTGCCTGGAATGCAGGAGGCTGGCATTCCAGTGCAAGCACCATAAATGAATGGATGGATGGATGGGTACATGGGTGGGTAGGTGGATGGAGGGATGGATGAGTAGATGTTTGAATGGATAAGTGGATGGATGGGTAGATGGATGGGGGGTGGATGGACTGGTAGATGGATGGGAGGATGGATTGGTGAATGGAAGGGTAGATGGATGGTTTGATGGGTGGATGGATGGATGGATGAATTGATGAATGGATGGATATATGGATGGGTGATTGGATGTGTGAATAGATGAATGGATAGTTAGATGGATGGATAGATGGGTAGATGGATGGTTTGATGGATGAATGGTTGGATGTGCGGATGGATGGATGGGTAGATGGATAAATGGAAGGTAGATGGATGTATGGATTGGTAGATGTATGGTGGATAAATGGGTGAATGACTAGGGTTCATTTTATTCAGTGTTTGATACTTAACTCTTTCTTGTCTTCCTCCATCTTTCTTTTTTCTTTGTGTAATTTTTATTATGTCTATGCCTTGGATTAGATTGTGTGAGAACAAGAATTTAAATATAATTCCTGTCCCTTTGTTTACATTGTTTGGCACAATGGTTTTTACATAGCAGGTATTTGCTGCATATTTCAAAATAAACAAATAAACCTCTAAAATTTGCTCCAGAGAACCACCTTTGTAAAGTGGAAAGAACCCACATTTAACATCTGTCAACCACAGCTTCTTGGCAAGGTTGTGTGATTTAAAAAATACAAATAGATGCTTAATTAATTTTATTTTCATATCAGCTAAACTAAGGAGGACAGAACTAGCCTAGTGAACTTGATTGTCTTTATTGGTTTTCATGTTTCCCTTAGGATTTGAAATATTATTTTGGATTTTCAAAAGGGATTTTCTTAAACTTTCATTAGTTATCTGTGGTGGAACTTCACAGTATTATGAACGAAACTATTTGTATAATGATATGCAGTAAATTGCTGGTACGTAAAACCAAACACTTTTAAATTCATTTTTCGTTGCTTTCTAATCAAACTGTTAACACACTTCATTTTAACGAAGAAATAATTTTCTTTCCATCTTAAGGTCATTGAGAGAAATTATAAACATCTCAGAAAAAAAGAACAAATGCTAGCTCTTCATAATGATTCATGGTGAGAATTACAAGCATGACCACTTTCTGGGAGAAAATCATGCATGTGATTAGTTTACTTCTTTAAAGTACACTTTGCAAAATGGGAGTGGTTTATGGGCTCCGTGAGAAGGGCAGTTTGGCTAGTTACACAGGTGGGAAAAAGAGGTTTATAAAATTTCCAAGGTTCTTCCTGCACTGAGCAAGTACATTGTGAGATTCTAAAACAAGGGATGGATTCTGAGGTAGCCCTGGCACTTGCTTGACCAAAGAATTCTTTTTTTCCCCTCCAAAGGTATCTTAAGAGATGCAACTGAGAAACACTGGTCTATGCACAATGACCCAAATATAGATATATATTTATTTATTGACCAAGAATCAAACTCACAACTTCGCACTTCCCAGGCAGGCACTGTGCCTCTGAGCTATATCTCTGGCCCCATATTTTCTGTTTTTTAAAAGGAGGCTTTCTGCACCATGAGGCTGTCTGTCGGCCTTGACTTTTTGCTTTTTGCAATGTTCTTGGGCCCTGAGGCGTCCCCTCCATGTCTGGAAAGCTAGGCAAAGACTAGAGATCAGGTAGTCCCAGTAAAAAGAACAAAAATAAGATGCTAGCCCTTCTTCCACTGCCCCGGCTGGTGGGAGAGGGGGTATAGTGCTGGAGCCCCCAGATAGCTCTGGGGTGCAGGGGGAGGAAGGGATGGATTCCAGGGGACAGGAGAGGAGGTGATAGGGATTTCATGTGGATATCACTAATTCTCTATAAATTATTTAATTTTTCTTTTTCTGCCAAAGTTTGGCTTGTGTTTAGAGAAGGGGTAGGTGAATCCCAGGTGTGGGGTGATACACTTACAGGAGCTCCAGGGTTGGACTGCAAATCATACTGTTAACTGTCAAGTACAATTTATCCTTTCTTTCAATCTAGCCATCTTTTCAGCAGAATGACTAGAACAAATAGATTTTTATATTAAGATATAATGTAAATCATAAGGAGTCTGAGTCAGATTACATTTGTAAACTGGAAACAACATTAGGGAGAAGAAACTACAATATTAAGATAACAAAATTACCATTTTCATAATGGGTTCCTATTGACAAATTCATATAGCTCCAGCCAAGAACACTTTTTAAAGATCTATGTGTGCTTTTTCTTTCCTTTTTATATAACTCAACCTACAGAAAGTGAGCCTGTGAAACCCTCATTCTTCTAAACCAGGCTCTCTCCACGTTTCTGTGTGTTAAAGGCAAATTCACACTATAAGCTACTTGATCGTACTCATTAATTCTAGTGTCTCTGCTGGGAAAATGACAGGAAAATGCAGTGACTGTTCAAATTCCCACCGTCTCTTCATGGACACATCTTTATATAATTCAAGTAATATGGTAACAATGCCATAGCAGAGTCAGACAGTGGAGGAAACAGTTACAGCAAAAGAAAACCCTTAGGTAATATATTTGGGCTTGGAAAATTTGAGAAAAATCTCTCAAAAAGAGAAAAATCTCTTCTTTTGCTATCATATGTCTTTTTGCTGCTGGGTTACATCAAACCCAGTAACAGGCATAGCTGGCAGCATTTAGTGTTTTTTTTTTCCCCTTTTCTCCTGTTTTGTTCAGTGTGTTTGTAAATGAATGTGCTCAAGTACGAACACATAATACTGATCTTGTTAGTTACCCACTTTCCCCAGCATTCTTCCAACCAAGAGTCTCTAGTATTACAGAGAATCAGAAACACAGATCTCTCTCTTAACTGTGATTCTCAACAGCTTCCATTCAGAGGGAACAGTTCTTATTTCTTCCCTTCAGTATAATTGGCCACTTTTGCTTTTTCAACTAGTATGAGGGAAACTGTAAATATAGACATTTATTTAAGCTATATGTATTTTTTTGTACTGAAAACAGACTTTGATTTTATTGTACTAGATACATAAATGAGTTCTATAGCAAGAATATAATGTCAGAGTTGCCATTTTCTTTTGCGGGGAGGAAAGATGCCCAGGCATAAGCCCTTTTGAGTTATTCTTGGCTTTTAACTAACAGAGCTTGTAATTCCTTCCTTATTTCACATTAGAAATGTACTCTTAATGTACGTTTTTCCTACTGCTGTAAACCTCTAAGACTGGCAAGACCAACCCTCTTGTCACATATACAACCCTTGCAACATCTCAGAGGCAGGGAAGACTCAGAGAATACCCCACAAGCAGATATTTACTTCTTAGTTTTCCCCTGCAGGGCACATGTACCTTTTCATGTTGCACCTCTGTAAATTTCTTTTCTGAATCTAAGTAAAAGAGAAAAATCTTTCTTTTGCTACTTCAGTCATGGATGAAAGATTCTTTCCAACCTTTCCTGAAGATATAGATTGGTTTTGCACTTAGCCTAGCATTCAGATAGGGCAGAGATTTTTCCTTCCAGAGTTTGAGATTTAAAACAATTTTTTTGAAGTTCAGTTGGGGTAGGGAGAGAAAAAAGAACTCCTAGCTCTTTCCTTTGCCCATAAGCAGCATTTCCAGGTTTTAGGGGATTAAATTGTTTTGTTACTCTTGACACCCTTTTGCAATTCATAAAATTTTCAAACAGTTGAAATTTTAGGCTGGAAAGGAGCTCAGATATACATTACAGTTCATTTTACACATAACAAAGCTGACACCCAGAGACCTGATGCAAAAATGCTATGATCACTTGACTAGTTAAGCCATCAAAAACCCCACAGAACTTCTCTAGTAAAAGAAAGTTCTAGTACTAGAACTTCTCTAGTAAAGAAATAAATTAGATCACTCTGCATGTCTCCTTTGGTGCAGTGCTCTAGTGCGAAAGGCCCTCTGCTGTTCTTGTGCTCGGCCTCCGAGTATTCAGGCCAGATAGTGTTTCGTGGTGACGTCATCACAGCCGGGTGGTGGAGCCCTTTGTCTTTTCTGGGCACCATCAGTTTTGAAAAGGTGAGTAGCTGGTCAGGATTTGGCTAACTTTAAATATTTCCCAGGAAAAAAGTCAATGCAATCTTGCTGCATATGTACGCTATAGGCATTGTGCTATAAAGGGTCTCTACTTTCTAGCACTTTCTAAGAAAGCTCAGCAAATAGTTGGCAGAGGAGCTCCTAAGTTGAGAGGTTCGTGTATTCTTTTTTTTTCTTATAACTGACCTGAGGAAGATTTTTCCCCATGTGTCCTGTACCTATATCTCCACTATACTATGTTTCAAAATTGCTACAAGTGGCCAAAGTATTAGCAACTTCAAGTAGTCCAATCTGTCTATAGTGGGACATTTCTGAGGTCAGAGGGGTAGAGCTTAAATACACTGGCTATATTTAAAACTCTTTCCTTTAACTGTAGGAAATGATTAAGCACCCATTACATGGGAAGGTAATTTGGAAAAAAGGGAGCTGAAAGAAAAACGGACAAGGCTAGCCAGGCATTTAGCTCTTTCCTGGAGTGCCCCTTTTTGTGTATGCAGGGGCTTCAGATAATTAACTCTGACTAATCAAACCTGGACCCATCCTTCTCTTTCATTTAATGTCATGTAGATGCCCTCTGTGGGCACTTAATTACTTTTATTTAATAACTACGCATGAGTTCATGTGTGTGTGTGTGTGTGTGTGTGTGCATAAATTCTTCTCATGCTTATGGCTTGGATTGAGCATGTGCCCTCAGGTGTCCCTAGACAAAGGTTTTGGAAGGTGATTGAGCCAGGGCAATGCAGTAGACTTGCATTAGGAGGATGAGGTGGTGGTGGTGAAGGGGGTTCCATGCTTTGGAAGACTGAGACCGCCGTAAAAATAAACTTGAAAGCAAGTCTCTAAAACAGTGGTTGAATCCCACAGAGCCACGTGATGGGTGAAGTTAAACCTGCCAGGTCACCTGTGGACGCAGGGAGGCATCCAAAGTCTACGAATGAAACGTCTCTCAGCCAAAGGCAGCCGGAGTTAGGGACAGATGGTTGAAAGAGGCGGGTCCCTGGAGGGTGAGAGACCTCCCTCTGGCTCCTCCCTTGCACCAGGAGGTGAACAGCTCCCCTCCGCCTCCACCAGACCCTCTGCCAGGCCTTCCTGCCCAGAGCCAGCTGAACATGGACTGTAACTGTGAACTAAATTAAACTTCTCCTCCTTTAAGTTGTGTCACAGTGGTAAGAAAGCGACTAAGACAATTATCAATAATCCACACTAGCATGTGCCAGGTGCTGGATGTGTCAGGTGCTAGGAACATTGTATTCTGTCAGACCGAATTGTTTCTGACCTGTCTCTCAATGCCGAAACTATAAAGGCAAAAAAGAAAAATAGGACAAAGACTTATCTCCAATCATTTCACTGAAACCATTTGGCTTCATAACACAGGGATGAATTCACCTCAAAGTTAAAATTTGCATGCAGGGCTTTGGTCTGCCTTACCTGAAGAATCTTGTCGCCAGGCTGTAGTAGGTTGGATGCTGGTCCATCAGGCTGAACCCTAGTAACAAAGATACCCTATAAGTCAGAAGTGACAGAGGTTAGGGCTCGTTACCAACAACCAGGGCTGCTGCAATCAATCTTCATTCACAGAGAAAACAATGAGCATAGATCTTAACAAGTTTAAACACGCCAGCTTTAAAATTGCTATCATGTTTTAGGTAAGGTACCACTCTTCAAAACAAGTTAAGAAGACTAACATGTTTGTTTACACAAAAAGCTATTTTTTATGATTTACAAATTGATCTTGTGTCATTCATAATCTTCCTTTCTTCCTTCCTTTTCTTTCTTCTTTTTACCCATTTATCTCTTTCTTTTTTTTCTCCCTCTCCATACTTGAAATTAAACCCATGGCCTGCACCTTTAGTCACATTCCCAGTCCTTTTTAAAATTTTGAAATAAGGTCTTGCCAAATTGTGTAGTTGGGCAAGCTGAGTTCCAAGGCGCAGCCCTCCTGCCTCAGCCGGGAGGCACCTGCACATCCAGTTCAAAATACTTCCTTCTTAAAATCATTAGAAACATGATTAGCAGCCATCTCTCATTTGTCTTAGGTTATTCTACATTGAAAATGTTCGCTATTTAATAAACTAAAAAGTCAGTGTCCATATTAGTTCATTTTAATGAGTTAGTTACTGCATATATATTGTGGGTTTGACCATAACACACATAGGGACAAGTTGAACTTGAGAAAAATCCATCATGCATCTTATCTTGCTGACAGGATCTTGCTGAATCACTAGGCTGCCCAGCTAAGCCTCAAACTGTGCTCTAGCTTCGACCGGAGTGTTGAGTTTATGCATGTGTGTGGCCACCCCGCCCAGCTCAGCATGGGTTTTAAATCAATTTTATGTTTACATAGTTCTAAATCCCTAAATTGATTTAATTCATAAAAAGCCAAGTTGATTTTATTCCTCACCCATACAAAGGGAACATTTATTGAATGTCTATCACGTGCTGGGCCTTGGTTGCTAGCGCTGGACAAATAAACAAAAAAATAGTTTCTGACTTCAGTGAGCTCACAATTTAGTGGAACACAAGTAAAGAAAAAAAAAAACCTACAAAGCAGAATGGCATGCATTATGAGAGAGGCAGAACAGAAGGTAAGAAATGCTGTATCCATTTCGCTTTGTATCAGGGCTTCCAAGGGAAGGAGCCCGCTGACTGCTCAACCCTGCAGAATGACCAAGGGCACCCACACCTTCAAGGAGAGGAGGACACTTCAGGGCAAGGCAGCAGCACATCCACTACCCGTGCTGCAAGCTTGGGAAGCTGCCAGGAGTGATGGCGAGAAGGGTGATGGAGGGCAGGTGTGGAGGGCCTGGATGTGCCAGGCCTGCTCTAAGGGCTGGTCAGGGCCAGGTCAGAGTGGACTCTCTCAGCCCTTCTTCTTCTCAGGGTGAGGAGCAGGAGGATTTCACACCTGATCATGACAAGGTTTTAATTGACGTCCAAAGGCCGAGTGAAGAATCAATAAATAAAGTGGGGTCCAGGGGGCTATCATGACAACAAAATGAATGAAGTACTGATTCCCCCCGCAACACAGGGGAACCTTGGCAATCCTGTACTAGTAAAAGAAGCCAGTCACCAAAGGTCCCCTGTGGTAGAATTCCATTTACATGAAAAATCCAGGTCAGGCAAATGCAAAGAAAAAGCTGAGTGCTGGCCAGGGCTGGGCAGGAGCTGGCCATGGCGAGGGTTTCCACAAGGTCTTGCCTCTGCCTTTTCCATGCTTTCATTTTCCTTCTTGCAAATCTGGGTATCAAATTCAGGGGCTCACCCAGGCTAGCCAAGTTCTCCACTCCTGAGCCGTGCCCACCCCAGCACTGTACCCCAGCCCAACATTTCTTTCTGAAGGTACTTAGTCATGTACTTTAAATGTATAAACTTTATGGCATGTGAATTATATCTCAATTCAGCTCTTATCAATTTTTAAATTCCTGAGAATTATTAATAAAAATACAAGATAATATTTTAATATCCTTGCCTTTCCTTTAGAAAATCATGTCATTTGCTCCTCTCTAAACTTAATGACTCTCATGGAAACCCCAAACTGTGCATGTCTGTGTAAGTGGTTTAATAAACTCGAATTAAACTACTCATATTGTAATTTAATATTTCAGATCTCTATGAAACTAATTTAAAGCTTTTGAATGATCTTATGCTTTTTGATTTTAATATTTTCCTTCTTATTTAAAGATGAAATGGCAGAAAGGCATCAGAATCTCAACAGAATTTTACAACTTCTGACTGTAATTAGGTTTCTAGAACCAAGATAACTGAAAATGCAATCTATATGCACCAAGAAGTTTATCATTATGTTGCTTGTAATTACAAACATACAAACTTCAGCCACAGTCTAATAGCAGTGCACGGACTAATGAAATTTTGTTAAGTCCATATACTAGGATAATATTTGGTCATTAGAAATGAAGTCCTAGAAGGCTGATATAGAAATATATGAATGATTAGTAAGTAAAGAATTTATAAACACTGAGGTATGATACTATTTGTGTTGAAATTTATTTATATGTCATTTCAGTTACTCTTCTCTCCTTGCGGGGACAAAGACTCGACACTCAAAATTAGGGAAGGAAAGGTTTATTTAGCTCACAGTTACTGGAGGTTTCAGTCTGTACTCAGCTGGCTCCAAGGCAGAGCGGCACAGGGCACAGAGTGACCTTTCCAGGAGGCAGCATGGAGCAGAGCGCACAGTGAGTGGCCGCAGCTCAGGCAGCAGCTTGCCTCACACTGTAATGCAAATCACCTGCTCCAGGGCAGGTGCAGCATCCACACCCACCTTAATTACAAACTCCAGGAGCCGCCCCATGACTGCATGAGGTTTTGGGGGGACATCTAGACATAAACCGTAACAAGCATATTTCTGTGAGAACATCTGAGTGTGTACATTGGTGTGGATGCACAAAATCATCAACAGGGGTTACCCAGGATAACGGGAACATCATCTTATTTTCCCCTTACCTCGGTTTCCTTACTTTACCATAGTGATTATGTATTACTGATGGCATTTGGAAAACCAAAACAACTTTGCTAAATTTTAGGTTCCTGGCAGCACCATTCAAAGTGATGTGTAAACACCTTTTGCCAATTTAATTGTAAAATAGCCAATTCCCAAGGGGGAAAAAAGCTAGTTATTTGAAAAAGGACAGTTAAATTAAGGCAGAATGACTACACCAGCTCACTGAATGGCACTGGAGACAGTAATATAGCCCCCCAGCCCTCCCGCACTGGGGATGTAGCTCCCAAACTCCACCTATCCACAGAGCTCAGTATACTGTCAGTCCCCTTCCCCGTATCTCCACTCTGTGGTATTAAGGTCTCTATACAATAAGTGGGATGACATTATTGGCCCAAATAAGTCCCTGCATCTCTGGTGGCTGACAGTGAAGTTGTTTTGACTCTTCTTTCACCCTAGCAATCAGAGTCTCTGCTGCTGCATTAATTCTGATTGCTGTTCACCAGGTACGGTTGAATATGGTTAGTAGGAACCCAGATCATTGGAACTGAATTAATTGCACGTCTGTATCTGTATGGCCGGGAGGAACCCACAGCCCTCTGCAATGTGACTGCTGAAAGAACCCCAACATGGTGCCCTTCCACTAATTTCCATCTCTTAAGGTCCCCGAATTCCCAGTAGTGCCAAGCTGGGACCGAACCTGGATACATGGGCCTTCAGTGGTCCTTGAGATCCAGGTAATAGTAGAAGCCAAATTCCAACAAGTAGCTTTTTCTTGGCCATCTGTCCCTAACTCCGGCTGCCTTTGGCTGAGAGACCTTTCATTCATAGACTTTGGATGCCTCCCTGCGTCCACAGGTGACCTGGCAGGTTTAACTTCACCCATCACATGGCTCTGTGGGATTCAACCACTGTTTTAGAGACTTGCTTTCAAGTTTATTTTTACGGTGGTCTCAGTCTTCCAAAGCATTGACTGATTTTTCCTAAAGCTTTGTTATTTCTTTTAAATCAATAAATTTCAACAACTAAGAATCTGCTACTGCCCATTAGTATACTTCCTATTCTCTCTGTGCATTCTAGCAGCCAGCATGCTGTCATGTTAGTGGAACCAGACAAAATGAGGGCTTCATTTGACAAGGGTCCATGGCATTCGTTATTTGTGGAGGCGAAATGCTTCCCAGAAGACGTCCACAAAGGCCAGCACTTGAATGCCATGCTGTATTTATGTCTAGAAACCTTGCCATTGGAAAGAAACAAGCTAAATCCGAGTCCATTTTGCAGTCGCTGTTATGACGAAGTGGTAAAAATATAAAAACTTTAACACAGCTCTGAGAAAGTTCATCACAGTAATGTGTCACCCTTTCAACAGCTCATTTTATTCTGAGACTTCAAAGAATACTTCAGCACTGATGATAGAATTTGGCAGGAAATCACAATACACCCTTTGTATTCTGAATATTGGAAAATGAGCTTCCTACTTATGAAGACTCACAGTGTTTTCAAATCTGAGTCTGCATTGTGTGTATCAAAGATCCAAATGGGGGCATCTTATCAACCATATAACTCTGCTAGGAAGATCCAAGACGTGAAGTTCCTTGTAATATTCACTAGAGTGCTAATGTGGGAAAAACTATCATGCACCACAGTCAAACCTACCGAAACAACTTACTATCTAAAGTTATGAAGCAAATCATCTTATGGAAGAAGGGAAAAAACCTCATCTCTTCCAACAGGGCAGAAATATAACACAGTTCTACCACTGCTATAGCCAACTATCGCAAACAGTGGCTTAGAGCATCACAACTTTATTATCCTACAATTCTGTTGGCTAGAATTCCAATATAGGTCTTACTGGGCTGAAACAGATATTGGGAAGGCTGAATTTTAACAACAAGCTGTCTTTCTGACAGTGTATTTCACCCTGCCTTTTCTTCTTCCTGGGAATGCCCACATTTCTCTGTTCATGGGCTCCTTTTGTCCATGAGACCGGGAATGATGCAGCTCTCTGGCTACTTTGCAGTTGCCTCATCTCCCTGTGATTACAGCTGGGAATGAGTTCAGCTTCTAAGGGTCCATCTGAATAATCTGGGATAATCTCCTCATCTCAGGTTGCTAACTTCATGACATCTGCCAATTCCCTTTTGCTATGTAAGGTAATGTTCACAGGTTCTGGAAATTTGGATGTGGTTGTATTTGGGATGCACTCTTTTCTGTCTACCAGGCTGAGGAAGCAACAGTTAGGGACATAGCCTGGGAGTTAGCCCGTTTTTCGCCATTTACCAACTGGAAGCCTTGAACAAGTTAACTTCTAGGTGCAAAATTCTTTGTCATTAGTAAAATGGGTATGATACTGATACCTAATGAAGTAGCTGGAAGGGGATGAATGTATACAGAACACTTATTGCAGCAGATGGCCCTCAGTACAGGGTATAGTATGTGTTTCTATAATGACTGAAAGCCTGAAAGTCAAGCTGTAATCCATAGTCTCTTTCTCAGAGAGCCTGTAAGTCACCAACTATATCATTTTGTGTGTGTGTGTGTGTGTGTGTGTGTGTGTGTGTGGAAGGATCTACAGGGTGTTCAGGGTCTCACTACTAGATCAGACTCGTAGTGATCTGCCTGTT